>BROE01000022.1:6752060-6883618 GCA_036571765.1 Plecoglossus altivelis
TGTGTGTGTGTGTGTGTGTGTGTGTGTGTGTGTGTGTGCATGTGCAAAAAGCTCTTTTATGTTTTCAAAAAAGAGCTAAAGATGAAGTGGCAGTCATGAAGCGGCTTTCTTCCCAGAAATAAAAGGAGGTCTGGAGAGAAAGGGAATGGAAGAAAAGAAAGCCAAGCTGGATGGAGGGAGAAAAAACAAGCTTATAGGCCAGGCAGGCGGGCGGGCGGGCGGGCGGGCAGCAGGGCTGGAGTATCAGCAGAGAGGTCAGGTCAGCTGGGCCTCTTGAAATCTTGGAGAACAGCCACGAGACAGACGCTCTATTGAGCTGTACAGTAGAGCATACGGCGAGGGCTGACTGTGGTTCTGCTCAGATTCTCCACACACATCTCAGTAGTAACCAACGCTCACATTCACTTTCCCTCAGCACTGCCCTGGCCACCTTTTGACCTCACATGCGTCCTTCCTTCCCTATCTGATTGCGTTTAATAAAGCACTTTTGGAGAGATGCAGAGCCGAATCCAAAGAGGCCCGGGCCTAGCTAAGGGGTGCTTACTCCCCCTCTGAGTATATCCTGTCCCATGATCTCCTGGTTTATTCTCAACAGGAAGCCAGTAGGCCTACCAATCAGCAGGGATCAGGCCTGTTTGTGTCGTTTTCTCTCTGTCAACACTCTCCCCCCAGTTCTCTTTCAGTCTGGGAGTCATGTGAAAGTTAGTATGAGGTCTCGGAGAGATCTGAGAGGGTAAATGTTAGTCTAGTAGAGTTTGGTGTAGGAGGGAAGCTGTGGAGTGTGTTACAGGCCCTCCGTTTTAAAGAGCCAGACTAGGGACCAACAGCACCCACTAGTGGCAGATATGAGAATGGTGGCGAGAGAGGCCATGTTGTTTTTACCACCCCATTCTTAACAGTAAAACAGCAATGAATTACTGTCTGCATGGGATGAATCAACACAGATGTCTTCGCAGGGTTACTTGTAAAATGAAAAGGTTGTATTTCTCTTTCTTTTACTATGTGTTTGGTCTGGGGTGTTCCAGAATCTGCCTCACTTTGATTTGATGCCATAGATTTTATAGGAGGACCCTGTACCTTTTTAGTTGGATGTGTGTGGTTTTATGTTTGTGTGACTGTGCGTCACCTCTCTCTGTGAAAACCTCTCTTAAAAGGGAATAGTCTAATGAATCACATGAGTTTATAAGTCCAAACTGGTCATATTAATAGGGACATGATTGGTTTCAAAGAGATTCCTGTGCCTGGCTTTCAGTCTCAGACCAGGCATGGTAACCAGCAACAGCAAACTGACAAACACAACTGACACAATGATGGTTTCTGTGTCTGTCTGGTTAGTAAGCGTCGTCCATTAAATGCAATGGATCAAGTTTCAATCGCTGAATTCTTTTACTGTTATCGTACCAGTCAGAAAGTTCTGGATGTAGAAGTCTCCCCTCCCCCCGCTAGCCGAAGCTCTTTGCTCTGTCTGTCTCTCACATTAGAAGACAACAGGCAAGATGGCTGCCACTCTGTTGGTGGGTTTGTGAGTGACCCAAAAAGCATCCCATGAAGTTTCTCCGAGTCATCCGCTATTGTCGATCCCAGAGGGGGATCTGACCTTGCTCTGTCCCCTGGGACTAGCGCCGAAGACACTATGACAACAGCCAAGCCACCTCCCCACCCCTCCTCCTCCTCCTCCTCCCACTTTTCTTCTTCCTCTTAGCATGGCTGATTTATCTGCTTTTTGTTGTGCTGATGACCCGAAGGTCACTGGGGTTTTGCTGCGTTAGTAGTCAGCTATTAGGGCTATTGGTCAGTGAAGCTGAAACATCTTGACATGAACTTGGTCCCCCCCAAAAAAATGTATCTCAGGAATACGTCTTGCGTTTTTAAGTCGATATAACAAGTTTTATGGTCATGGATTTTTTTGTGTGCTAACAGTCTGGTGACATGTTGGAAACGCGTTGAGATCAACTACTAACAGACAAGCCTACACACTGTCTGCACACACAGATATCATGGTGCAGTGTTCATTTAAGCAGTTTGGTGTTATGGCTTTGTTGTTTCTCGTTAAGTGGTAGGACTATTGTGATGCTAATGCTGGGTTCAGCCAAGTCATGAAAGACCCTGAGAGCCTCTTAAGTGTGAGCAGACCCCTATAGAATCCTTGAAGAGCACACGTAGTAAACCTCATCCGCCTTCGTCCGCTCTAGGCTCCAGTCCCAAAGAGTGTCCTTATCCCCATCCCCATCTCCAAGACCTCGGTGTCGCGCTTCCGGAACAGCGTGGAGGGCCTGAACCAGGAGATCGAGAGAATCATCATTAGAGACCCGGCTGAGAGGGAGGAGCAGCTCATGGTGAGGACAAGGAGAACCAGGCTCTCCTGGTGGAGCAGCATTAGCTTGGCCACAACAGAGATCCATACAAGGGCTCCTTTGTGACCAACAGAGCTCCTAAAGGAATGACTTTCTGTTAGCGAAGCTTAAGGTTGACCCTTCGCTGTGTGTCCGACCCCAGGATGTCCCAGATGGGCGCCGAGCCCCCCCGCCTCTGTGCCAGCACTGCAGCAGCTCCCGCAGCATCAACACCCAGACCCCCTCGGCCACTGCCAGCACCAACGCCGGTGGTAACCAGAGCAATGGCAGCAGCCGCTCGCATTCTGTGTCGCCCACCTTCCTGACCGTCGCCAACGACGACGTGGAGGGAGAGGACGGGAGTCCCTATCCTAGCGAGGACCTACTGAATGAGGGCAGAGAGAAAGGTGAGGACGATTCCCCCGCTCACATTCAAGCTAGCTGATACCTATTCATTGCCAAAGCTGGAAACTGACCCCTGAAACCTGAACCAGAGACCTTTACACCAACGGAAGTGGAGTCCCAATCTGCAGCCAATCAGGGAGACAGACTGAATAAGTGCTGATGATATCCACCTGTGTTCTTTCCCCAGATGTGTGTCCCAGCTCTCCTTTGCCAAAGTACGCTTCATCCCCCAAACCCAACAACAGCTACATGTTCAAACGAGAACCTCCTGAGGGCTGCGAGAGAGTCAAGGTCTTCGAGGAAACACAGTCAGTGATCTTAGCTCCACTTCTCATGTACATCATGATTGTTTTGGCCTTTGGCCTAGCTTGTGGGCTGATGGTAGTACTCCCAGCCTGTCAAACCTTGAAACAGAGATAGTCCTGTCAGCAGCTTGAGACAGCTGAGGCATGACATGCAGTTCTGTGTGTTGTTCTCCTCCCAGGGCCAAGCGAGGGCAGGAGATCCCAGCGTTCCTGTCTCCTGACAAGAACAAGGTCAACTTCATCCCCAACAGTGGCTCTGCCTTCTGTCTGGTCAGCATCCTCAAGCCCCTCCTCCCCACGACCGAGCTCAGCCTGAAGGCTCCTGCAGTGGGGGCCAGCCTGTCCCCCCTCCCCCTGGACCAGGACCCCAGAACGTCCAGAGGAACCAGCACCTCCGTTCAGCAGCCCTCCTCTCTCCCACTCTCTAGGCGCCTGGAGGAAACTGAGAGCTAGAACTCCCCTCCTGGAAGCTAGAAGCGGAACCAGACCCAGAATCACTCAGAACATGTCCTGAATCCGAATCGTGTCCTGTATCTGCCATCCTCTGACTGATTTGATCAAATTGCAGAAAGTACTTCTGAAGCTGTCTGCTTGTGATTGTCTAGATGGGGGAGAAAGGAAAGAGCATGTGTGTGCTATGCAGCTTTGTAGATGATACAGAATAGCGAAATAGAAGGTGAGGGCCACCTGCATGTAGCATTCTATTCTCAGGATAGAGTTAGATACTGTACAGATACTATGCTATAACCTCTGACATGACACCTTGGATGGATAGGTGATATACTTTCTTCCTCTGCCTGCATGGTAGGGCGTTCTTATGCACCCTTACACTCACACACACAGGAGCCTTAGGTTGGGGAACCCCCCCCCCCCCTCCCTCCCTCAAGTGGCAGTCGTCGCCATCTTGCAAGGATCCAAAAATAGCCTTTATTTTATAACATTTTTGCAGTGGAGCATTATATAAAACATGTATTGCTTTCAAGGTAGTGCTGCATTTGTCTTTGAGGCCAAGAGACCTGGCTTAAATGGCTGCGTTGCCAGGTTGTTGAAGGTCCCAGTAGTCTTACCCAGTAGATCGCAGGATTACTCAGCAGAGTTCTGGAACCCTCCTGGTTAGAACGTTCCGGTTGCGGCTCGGCTAAGGCAAGCTCAATAGAAAGTGCTGGAGTAGTGAAGAATGACCCGCTGGTCTGGGGCTGAGTAGTCAGACTGTGACTAAGAGATGTTGGCCCGAGGTTTCTAGCCATGTGCGTAATCAAATGAGTATGGTTCTGCTTTAAGAAATATATATGCACTGTATGAGTAACTGAAGTTTGGATTTGGGAGGAAATGAGGCTAGTTTACATGATTCTTGTGAAAAAACTACAATCTTGCCCAAGAGTTATAACCGTTTAAAAACGAAATAATCAAAACTTGTTGTCCAAGATAGTTGTTGAAATATCTTTGAACAGGATTTCCTTCTGTTATGAGATCTTTCCAAACTTCAGACACAGTCATGGTAACAATAAGCGAATCAAGTGGAACAGCCTCATCAACTCTATCGTAACTAGCGACAAGCTGATGATGTCGCGCAGCAAAAGTGCATTTATTCATATTTATGGACCGGAGGTTCCGACACAGGGATTCAGTTGTGTCTGCTGGAGAAACAAAAGAAAGAGCTGTAGTGGGACATGCGTGTGGGGTGAGTTGGGAGAGAAGATGTAAAAAAAAAAAAACAGACAAGATTGCTCTGAATGACAAAGCAAAACTACTATTGAGAGAAGGCCAAGTCCGTAATGTATACAGTATGTAGGTTGCTCTGCGGCTGAGGGGACGCTTAGATTATACCATATAGTTGTCAATCAGTGATACGTATATTCTGTTAGCATTCCTGGTTTCTGTCTGTAAGGTGTTTTGTGCTTTAAGGACAATATAACATGTACTTGAAAATTAGTTGGCTATTTGACCTTGATCATCAGTGCTTTGGTGAAGAGCATTTAGCGCTCTGACATTAGTTTGCCATATCTATGACCTAAACCATTGTCTAGTCTAGACAGACAGATACTGTAGGTCTCTCAGGAAGTCCAATTTCAGAACTCTTTGACGATCAAGACACTGCAATGATACACACTTTTTCATTGACTTTAATTCTTTTTAGGAGATTTATAATGATTGTCTAGCAGATAAGCTACAATAAATTATCCTTGTTCTGTTCTCCCCAGTTAAGCCCATTTCTTCACTGTGTATGGACCAAGGCTGTCTGTATCTGGAAATGATAATAAAATGGTTCTTTCTCCTAAATAAAATGCCATTAAGTGATTATTGCTTTTGCTCTGACATCGTAAAGACCTGGGATATGGAAAGAATTCGATCCCAATATTAATCTATTATTAAGTCTTCAGTATTACTTGGCCCTGTCCAGTTACAAGACAGGAGAACTGAGATCACAAGACTGGCACATTCCATTCGAATCAAAGCCACCCCTGTGTTGTGGTTGTCCAGTCCATAAGCTCTCTCTGTCTGCTCAAACAGAAAGCCTCATGGTCAAAGTGAACTAAAAAACGCCATATTCTGACTTCAAGCCAGTCGGTGAATTGGACAATGCTAGTGCAATGAAAGATATCAACAAGCGCTCATTCGCTATACAGAACTTGGGTCTTCTGAGAATTCCGTCTCCTGTTGTCTTATACTTCCCATTAAGACACACAATACTTAAAGAATGAGGCTCCACCCAGTGGCAGAATACAGAATTATACACTGAGTTACTGGAGGTTCTCCTTGCTAATAACTATCAGCTGCAACAGTTCTAGAGAAAGAGTGAGAAAGTGTGATGACTGTTAAGAATCTATTAATCATCTATGGACAAACCCAAAGGCAAAGTTATCCAGCGTGACCCGCTACTAGCCAGTCAGTCTAGGGATCAGGGACAGGACCTTACGCCTCAGTCAGGGATGGATGAGGCTGGGGGTGAAGGCGTAGCAGGGTTGGGGAGGGTGAAAGGTGATTGAAACAGTGCAGTCATGCAAGCCAGCGATGCAGGCGGCCACTCGTTGTGTAGCGACTTTATTTGGTTTGAGAATATATGTTACACATCGCGAAGGGAACGACGGGCGCCTTGTCATAACAGGGGTCTTTTCCCCACCGAGACACAGCAACCCCCCTTTCGTCAACGGAATCTATATGGTGTAGAGACCTAGCAGCCAATAAGACAACATTCTAGTTTAAGCATCAACAACCACAGAAACAGACAGTGGTCCTTCGCAGGACAGCTGGCAAAAGGAAACACACCCCAATTCATAGAGCAGTACATCGCATCATTACAAAGAGATGTTGCCTCAATGTCTGTCTGTGTGTGTGGTAGTACAGCAGACAGCAGACAGGAAGGAGGGGTGCATGGCTGGTGTTGGGCCATAATTGGTTTTGGCCTGTGTTCAGATCAGCAGGAGGTGTGGATGTGCCAAAGCTCCAGGGTACAGGAAAGGTCGGGATTCATATCCTGTCTTTCATGTCTCACTTAAAATTTCCCTCTCTCTCTCTCTCTCCTCTCTCGCCCTACCTCTCAAACACCTCCAATCACCATTTAAGATATCCCCCTGAAGAAACCCCTGTGTCGGCTCTCAAAATGAAAACCACCAAGGATCAGGATGCGATTGAAACGGAGGCCTTGTGTCTGAGGTCTAATCTCTTTGTGTGTGTGGATCAGGGACATCCCTACCTCCCAGGCAACTCCCAGCTTGGGACCACAGGCCTCAGATTCCTCTCTCTAGCCTGTCCCCCCTGCGAGCGTGCAGGGCTCATTGTTAAAGGCTCAGCTCCGACCCAGAACTGTTAGTTTAGACATGACAAAGGATCAGCTGGTACAACATAGCAGTACGCAAGCGCTCCTCCAGGTCCGGCCCCTACACACAGTCCAGTTCTCCTTGCAGGAGTGCTGAGGAAGATTTTTGACTTTTGAAAAGCAGGACATGGAATGATTTTCGTTAGAGTCATTGAACTCTGTAGGAAGTCCCCAACAACCTCTTTTGTTCCTGCAGAAGATGTGGACATGCTAGTTCCATGAAATAGGAAAGTCCAAAAAGTATTGAACAATCCAAAATCTGTACACAACAGGTTACGCGACACCACTGTGTGGTAGAAAATAGTACTGCATTATGTCTCTACCCAAGGCTGCTAGTACCCGAGCATTTTCGTTGTTGGGACGGGAACGAGGCAAACTGGAACGGAGTCCGGGTGAAGACGAGGTTGAGTAGACTCGTTTTGAATTTCCAACCCTTGCTCTATAAATAGTCCCCCACAACCACTGAAAATCGTTCAGAGTCAGGCTACAAGACAAAATACTAGTGTGAACTCAGCTTCATTTGACTGGATGCTAGCTAAACAGTACCCCGCTGTATTACTCGATCGATTAGCTTGCTAGCCCACTAAGGCTAACAGTGTTCCGTCAGCGACGTTTCAGTCCAACAATATGGCGTTACAAATACATTGTAGTACCAGGATGGTTACTTGTCTTTGTGTGGGCAGCAGGTTTGCAAAAGTATGCCCTAGTCATTCAACCCATTTTAAGCCTAACTACCGGTAACCTTTTTTCTATGTGCAAGCAAGAGATACCCCACTAGTAAATATACACTGTAGTAAGGAAGCTAGACTGCTAGCTAGTTCAGCCAAAATAGCTGTTGTAGACGAGTACATGGTCGTGCAAGTGTGCGTGTGCGAATCTTTCCTCAAACATAATTCCTTTTGAGCTGTCTGTTTCAAGACCAGATACTACCGTACCTAAAGTAACTAACATTGATCTGTACACACCAGCAACAATCTTCCTTTCAACCAGATCGTTTGCATAAGATACCAACCCTAACACTAATCAGCGCTAGATTAAACGCTGACAGACGGATCATTTAAAACATACACAGTAAACATAATGTAAAAAAGCGATTCATGTTAAGTACATATGTGGTTGTGTTTTAAGAGCGTGGTCCAAAGAAGATGGACGAGCGTGAGAGGGCAGAGCATGAGCTGAAGGTCATGGGAGAGACGCTGTCAGAGCCAGCGTTGACCATTGGACAAGCACTTTCCACCAAGACAGACCAGGGGTCTGACAGCAGTGCATCCGTGGTAAAGATGGTGATTGTGATAGAAATGAATAAGTCAGGGGTCACAACTGCTGAGGCTCTTACAAACATCCACGATTCACACAGCTTTGTATATATTTGTATCTTCTTCTAGGTGCCCAGTAAACTTACCATAGTGCAGACAAAGACCGAATCCTCAGAACTGTTAGTCAACACCCAGGATCCAGTCAACTGCTTCTCCATCCAGAACTCCCTTAAAGCTGACTCCAACCAGGCCCAGGAGTTCCTTATTCTGGACCATAATGGACTGCCCCTGCATTGTGAACGCATGGTGAGACTGGGCCTTTGCCTCATTATGTATTGTTTATCCTACTGCACAGGCTTAGTTTCTGTGTGCAAAAAGGAACAGTGAAAAGGTTGCCTAGCGATTCGAATTCAAATATTCTCTGTGTCTTTTCAGGTCATTCTGACAGGTGAGTCAGAGAGCAGAGAGGTCTATGTGATTCCATCCAATCAGCTGGGAGCTCAGGTCCTACTTCCTCGTGGTCAGTTATTGGACATGGTTGAGTCTGCAGGTTGGTCTTGCTCACAGATGGCTCACTGGTCTTTCTTTCCTTGCTGCTGATAAGTTGCAATACATAGATAACATGTATTGACCTGTACGCTGACTGGATTGGTTTAGGCTGTGCTGTGGATAAGGATAGCCAGGATGGGATGCAGACGATAACGCTAACAGCTGTGACAGATACCAGCAGTAGTCTGACCACTTCACCTCCAGCTACCAAGACATCCTCAGCCAAAACATCTCCCAGCAGGTAAGCCCACAGACTAGCTACTTCTGACAGACCTCGCTCTCTACCTGAGACTAGCTACTTCTGACAGACCTCGCTCTCTACCTGAGACTAGCTACTTCTGACAGACCTCGCTCTCTACCTGAGAGGTGTAAAACAATGTGATTGGTGATCATGCAGATCCCAGGACTGTTTCACTCCCCCTCTGAGGCCTCTCCCATCCAACGCACCCTCCTGGGCCCACAGGCTACGCAACGGAGAGGTGAGTACAGCTGTGGCACTTGTTCTATCATTCTAATTCATTATAAGACCTAAAAGGAGGGGAAGCGATGGGTAATCCGTTTTGTTAATGCTGCTTCTGGAGCACAAGTGGCTGACTTGGTCCTGTCTTGGGGTGTGAGTAGAAGATTGGGGACTCGTACCGGGGCTACTGCGCCACAGAGGCGGAGTTGGAGACCATCCTGCAGCTTCACAAGCAGCAGACCAGCTGCGTGTTCGGCACGCGCCAGTCGCCCTCGCCCGCCAAGCCTGCCACGCGCCTCATGTGGAAGTCCCAGTATGTGCCCTACGACGGGATTCCCTTTGTGAACGCAGGTAGGACGAATGCCTCGATTTCAGAGCGGACTCTTACGGAGTGTAAACATCGGGCTAAGGAAGTGTCTTGTTTTTTTTCCCAGGCAGCAGAGCCATAGTGATGGAATGCCAGTACGGCCCGAGAAGAAAAGGCCTTCAGCCCAAGAAGACCAGCGAGCAGGTCAACATCGATTACAAAGCCACGTGTCCTGCCAGGTACACACAAACAAACACTCTCATAAACACACACTCTGAGTGGGAATCTGTGCAGGATATCACATCTGTGTGGGATGTTGATTGTGCTCCCATGATATAGGATCTATATCAAGAAGGTGCGGAAGTTCCCAGAATACCGGGTTCCCACCGACCCCAAGGTGGACAAGAAGGTGGTCCGTCAGGAGCAGGAGAAGGCTTTCTCCAGCCTGAGGAAGACGCTCCGGGATGCAGGGGGGGTGCTCAGGTCAGATCAATATATTTGACCACACAAGCACTGGTAAACATCCTTGTAACATTTGTGTTCCAACCACACTGTCATGTTCATGTGTATCTACTCCTAACAGGTACTACATGCAGCTGCCCACACAGAAAGCTCACTTGTACCATGACATGGAGGCTCCCATCCCTCCTCCACCCCCTGATTTCCCAACCGCGGCAGAGGAGGTGAAAGTGGAGGCCGAGGAGGTCAAGGAGGAGGCCGAGGAAGAGGGGGAGGAGGACGAGGGAGGTCTGACGGAGGACGGGGCCTCGGTGCCCTCTCGCCTCCACCCCCGCGTGGCAGAGAAGATCAGGGAGCTGGTGGCTCACGGCCACCATCAGGTCTACACCGTCCGCAAGCAGCTCAGGTGAACACCCACCACTGTGCTTCAGTACAACCCATGGATCCCTATGATGTCATCAACAGCCTCCCCCTGGTACATTCGTTTCCCACGGTTAATGACCCATCTTACTGATGTGTTGCCAGGAAGTTTGTGGAGAGGGAGATGTTCAAGTCGGAGGAGGTGCCAGAGAGACATAACCTGTGCTACTTCCCCACTGTCAACGACATCAAGAACCACATCCACGAGGCCCAAAAAACCCTGCAGCTCTCTGGAGCCCTCTCAGGCACACAGGTACAGGAGTAGGGAGAACTCTTTCTGCAACACAACATAAGCATTTACTCGTGGTGTTTTACTAATGATCTACTAAATCCTGCTTTTTCTGGCTCTCCAGTGGGGGGGGTTATGTGGAGACCCCCTGACTGAGACGGTCACCTTGACCCTCACCCCTGCTACTGCCGAAGGTACCTCTCAGCTCCAGATCATCCTATCATCCTTCCCTGTCTTCTGTTAGCTCTTATCCCCATGTCTGACCTGGCTTTCCATCCCCCTGCAGACCTCACCAGGGGCGTGCTGGAAGCCAGTGAATCTCTGTCTCCAGAGGCTGTCCAGCTCTTCAGCTCTCTTACCTCCTTGCAGCCCAAGATATTCGCCCAGCTGCAGGTGGGTTTCAGCCCTGCTCACTCACTGTCTCGACAGTGGTGATACCCCAGGATACCCCAGTCTCATGCGGTCCGTATACGTACTGTGTGTCCCCTTTCGCAGTCCAATCAATGATTCTGTCTGTTCCTGCCTGCTGCAGGGAATCCAGCTCCAGCCAGTCCCGACTCTGTACTCCTATGAGGGAGCGCTGTCCCAGTCCCCTCCTATCACAGCCAGCGTCCCGCTAACGACCACAGACCCCCTGGATATGCCCGGTCCCTCGCCGCCTCAACCCCTGCTGATCAGCCCCTCACAGTTCCTTCAGACTGCTCCCTCACTGTGCGAAGGTATTCCCACGCTCTGACCGTACGCCATTACTAAGCTCTTCTGTAAGAGGCCACCGCAGAAACAAACACATTGCAATCTGTCATAAAATAGCACGTGTATTCTTAGTAATGTTTTGCTAATGAGTTTGTTTCCATCTTGTTATAAATAAAGATGCATTGGGTTCCAGATCTGATCCTGGCTGACTCATCGGCCGTGCTGGGAATGGGTCCTGCGGTCAGCATGGGCGGAGGGTCCGACGAGGGGCGCTCATCCCCCATCATGCTGGAGGACAGGCAGATCAGCCCGGTTCAAACAGTAGACGCAGCAACCGTGGGTGAGGAAGCTAACAAAGACTACGGACGAAAGGAGAATGTGTTCCCAAGGCCTATACTGTGGGTTAATCTTCTGTTTGAATTACTTTCTAAAAACCTAACCTTCTCACTTCCTCCCGGTCTCTTTCCTTCCTTCCTTCCTGCCTCCCTCCCTCCATACCTCCCTTAGATCTGACTAGTTTAGGGGATCAGGCAGAAGAGCAGAACAAGGACATGTCTATAAACCCAGGAAACTGACCACTTATCCTGCTGGAGATCATTAGAATACATGCTACTAGTCTTCAGTAGCAGACTCTGATCTGCTTGCACTGGAATGGGAAGAGGATCTCACACTGGAGCTGAAAACCTAAAATATGTTTACGAGCCATACTAAGCTACCAATGCAGAGCTGGTATCTGAACTCAGCATTGCCATAGGCTGCTAGAATTGTACAGGCCTAAGTGACAAGAAAAAGAAAGTAGTTTGGAGAATACTGATGAATGTGCTGGTGTAAAGGGCCTACTTCAACCTTACACTAAATGAACAAAGATATTGGCTTTGTATTCTTGAATTATGTGATACTACAGCGAAATACAACTAATTATGTATACATTTTACAATTAAAGCAGCGTTTAGCTTCAAAATGTTTTCAGGGGTGAACAGCTATTCACACCATCATGATCAGAATAAAATGATTATTTATTTGTCTTGATAGTATTTACTAACTGTCCGCTTCAGCTTCTAGTAGTTAGCTAATAGGTTATCCAATCGAGTCATTTAAAAGGGCATTCTCGTTGTTTTACAATGACTCGGATCCAAACCAGTTATTCGGCACCTTGATCGGGGAATTTTACGATGTAACATGGCAACCCTAATGTGTGGGCTCGGTGCCATTTACATTTTTTTCTATGGCTCTGTGTGGGTTCATTGGCTGAGCGTTGCATGTTGGTTAGGTTTGCCCGAGAAAGACTAAACTAAGAGTGGTTGACAATATTTGTAGCTAGCTAACACTTGGTTTGGAACAACAAGGCATACAATGTCAGATACAGTAAGTAAAAGTTATTTATTATCGAATACCGTGACTGCTGCGGTTCATTTTGCGGATAGATACAGCATCTAACGTTACAATTTGTAGACAAGCTTGCGAACACCAAACTCTCGTCTGATACTGATAGCCAGTTAACACTCGCTAGCTTGATAGTGTCCATTTAGCACCAACCAGTCGTCCAAGCTTTGTATTAGTTCTAGCTAGATGACTAATACAAACTTTAGCTTGCACTCTAACTACACTGGCAAAATGTCCTTGAATACGAATGCGCATACTTAGGAAAACTAACTAGTTAGCCATTTAGCCTAGCTACTTTTAGGCACTAGCAAGACAATGTTAGCTTCTGTGGAGTAGCTAGCTCTAGCCACAACCAGTGTGGCAGCCTAGCTATGTAGTAGATACATTGAGTACTAGCTAGTCGTGTTTAAATGGTTCTTCCGGCAAGCTAACGGTACAGTAGTTTCATATGACTACATGCGGATGGGGTACTGTGTTGTTTGTGGGTGGCTCATGCCCGCACTCATAAACAGCTTTGTTTACAGGAATCCAAACCCACGCGTCAGGAGGATGCAGAAGATAAGAAGGATGGTGGAGAGTACATCAGATTGAAAGTGATTGGACAGGTAAAAAGTATAGGCCGCGGGTAGGTGTTGGAGGCTGAGATCTGTCTGTAGATATGGTAGACTCCATAGCCTTTTGCCGTCAGGATTCAGCCGATGTTTATTCTCACATCGGCTCCTGTATCTTTCCCCAACATCAGGACAATAGCGAAATTCACTTCAAGGTGAAGATGACCACGCATCTGAAGAAGTTAAAGGAATCATACAGTCAGAGACAGGTAACCCCAACGCAGAATGCTCTGGTCTGATGCTAACGTATGGGAGTATCTGTGTCTTGCTAGAGGTGTGTGTGATGAGAATGTCCTGTTCCTGTTGTGTCCACAGGGAGTCCATATGAGCACCCTCCGCTTCCTGTTTGAAGGACAGAGGATTTCAGACAACCAAACCCCTAAAGAGGTAAAGTAGCCTCATCTGCTTTGCAGACCCACGTTGCTAAATGCTTTAAAAAATAATAATCTGACTTAATTTCTTCTGAATTGCTTACATGTACATTCATGGCTTATTGGGCAAAACTCGAAGCGAACACATCATTCTTTATATTGAAATTCTTTCATTGAATCAGACGCATCGTCAAATGAAAACCCATTTTAGCAACCAGCAGAACACAGATGTGCTTCAGCAAAAACATTATGATGAGTAGAAAACACGCTGGTAATCAGTAGGCCTTTAGGATTGCATTACTTCATTCTGTTTGCACAGTAGCCTGTTGTAAACTGTCATCTCATACTCTAGCTGGGAATGGAAGATGAAGACGTGATTGAGGTCTACCAGGAACAGACAGGCGGGCACTGGACAGAATGATTCTCTTACCTGCTGCGTTCCACTGAAATCTGTTTATTATGTACTATTTTATATTTGTATGATTACTGATTTTAGTTTTGTTTTTCGTGACTGGCGTTCCCTCGAGATCTCAGCGCTAATATCTGCTAAACGGATAAGATGGAGGGGAAAAGAAACCTATTGACCTGTTGTTCCTCATCAAGATGTGTTGCTTTCATGTCTCTCCGGGCTTCCAAATTGCACCAATCAATGTTCCTCGAACGAGATGTCTTTGGTCCCTTGTCACGTAGCCTTCTGTGTCTTCCTAGCAGTGAAACCCAGCTCAGAGGATGCTCTGCTAAGCTGGTTCCTCAATGACGTTACTGTTGTCATCGAGCTCAGGTTTGACTTTACAAGATGACAGGCAGTTTCCCCCCCATGTTTGTTTTCAGTACCTTGTCAATGATGACAACCATGCATGAACATCAGAAGCCAACAACAAAAAAAGTTTGTTTTTTTTTTCCTTCAAACCATAGTGTCTCCATGAAGTTTGTATCAGTTATCTCAAACTTGTGTCATGACTGTGGTCTTGACAATAGTCAAATGAACTTGTCGTAGTTATGGATAATTCTACATTATGTATAATGTTAACACAATTCAGGTTGTTGTATAGCGCTATAATTGTTCACATTTATATTTTCCAATGAAAACATGCATAAATGTTATCCCGCTTGTATATTTTGTATACATTTTATTTCCTTTATGGTTTGAATAAATATGCCATTTTATAACTTAATTCCAAAACCCCCATCATGTTAGCTTACTTATTCAGAGCGAAAGGGTGTGTGTATTACTGATACTGTACGTTACATTTACACTGTCCATCTGCACTTCAAAATTCCAAAGTGCTAGAATTGTGTGATGGTAAGTGCGTCTGTAGGACGCTCATAAGAGGCCCTAGACACCACGTAGCATGCATCTTACAGGGATGCAAACTACGTCCACTGCATCTCATGTCATCTCTTTAGTGGGGTCTGCCTGGGTGGTGGAGGGATCTGAGATAGGGTCTGAGAGACCCAGGAGGTGTAGGAGGGTGAAGTAAGAGTAGACCCAGGGTCTGGAGATGTCCTGCGTCTGGCCCAGAGCCTCTGCTTCCACCAGGAGACCCCGTCTGAAGCGAAGCTGCTGCTCCAGAGCAGCCTGCTGCCTGGGGGACAGAAGACGAGGAGGAGGAGGAGAGAGTGAGTGGATGACATACATGACAACACTGTGCAGTGCATTCAAATACAACATCTGAATTCAGTGAACTAACTGTTATTAATATGGTTGCTACTTCTGTGGTACCTGGTCATAATCTCAGCTTGAAGCCTAGCCTGCTCTCTTGCCCAGAGGGCAGCTTCATGCTCTCGTATCCTCCTCTCCTCCTCCACTCTTCTTCTCTCTTCCTCCTCCTCCTTCCGTCTACGCAGGTAATCAATTCTCTCGCTCTCCTCCATCTCCAGTAGCATCTTTCTCTCGTCTTCCCTCCTCCTCTCCTCCTCCAGTCTCTGCCGCTCCATTTCAGCTAATCAAAAAGACGACTCGTCATTAATAATCACCGGCGTGAACCGTGCTCCGTGCGTGTGTCTACATCCTGCAACTCACCCGCCCTGCGCTCCTCCTCCTCCTGTCTCATCCTCTGTAGACGCTCCAGCTGTCGCTTTCTCTCCTCCTTCCGCCTCCTGTCCCTCTCAACTTCCTCCTGCTCCCGTCTCGTTCGCTCCGTCTCCTCCTCTGCGAGGCGTTTCCTCTCCTCCTCTTCCTCGAGTCTTTTCAGTCTGTGAGGGGAACGTTTTTATTAACGATAACCGAGTAGCTTTGCATAGGTACAGGGAGATCCATTCATCCAGAGACCACACTTTCACCATTCCAATACTTTTAGGATCGAAGATTGAGATCTAGGCGCGCGTGGACGAGTGCAGAGGCGAGGGAGACAGTAGGGACACGTCCGTACCTGAGCTCCTCAGCTCTCTGTCTCTTCTCATCGTCCAGCTCCTTCTTTAACCTCTCCTCTCTGTCCTCTCTCTCCTGCTGCCTCCTCCTCTCTTCCTCCCTCTCTCTCCTCTTCCTCTCCACCTCTTGCCTTCGTCGCTCGGCCTTCTCAGCCAACACTGCCCTCTGCTGTTCCTTGCGGCCAGCAGCATTGTCCTCCTTGGTCGTACTCTGGTTAAAACTTAAAGGAGTTAGATTCTCTTCTGACACCCCTTAGAAACCTACATGAATGTATTCATTATCATACATGCAGTAGTTGTTATTTCTACACAGTCCTTCGTACTTACTGTGCTGTTGCTAGCTTCAGATGCCACAGGCTTCAGTGCTAACTGGTCGGTTGCCATGATGGCAGAGCACGACGACAGGTGACCACGGGATGAGGCCTGACCTCCCCGACCCACGCTGGACTTGTTTGAGGCTCTCTGATTGGACGGGGAGGTGGAGGCTCCTGAAACGGGGGACAGGACAGTGTCCTCCTCAGAGTCATCACGGTTTGTGTCGAGCTCCAGGGATGAGTCCTCCTCCCCCTCCTCCTTCTCCTCCCCCTCCTCCGTGTCCTCTTCGTCCTCCTCCCTCGGGCCTCTCCCTTCGGTGGCAGGGCTCAGCGCAGGTGAAGTCTCCTTGAAACCCGCGACCCTCTCCACTCTCTCTCCAGGATCCACCTCCACATTGACCTTTGCTTTTCCTGATCCGATACGAACCAAACAGAGAAGCGAAGGCAACCCGTTTAAAATGATGTGGATGTGATTCTATGCTGTTTGTCTTCGCCTGTTTTCCTTTTCAGACAAAGAACACCATCAAATCGGACACCGAGACTAACCAACGACAAATTCAGCCTGATGTTTGACCCTCCCTTTTTTCATCGTCTTCCCAGGAGAAGAAGACGTCTTCCCTGCTTCCTCTTTAGATGAACCCCTCTGGTTGGCCTCTGTTTGGTTCGCTTTCTTCCCTTTCCTCTTTTTCTTTTTCTGAACCTGACGGAAGGATTTAACACAGGTTTTTGTTGCAGATAACTCGATCTTGTTCATAGACAGACACTGGGAATGAGATGCACCACTATGACAAGGGGAGGATAGAAATACTGTGTGGGAGATGAGACGATGTTGACTGCTGAGCGCTCGCCGCTCTGCACGCTCTTACCCCAGTTGGATCTGCTGTGGTACTCTCTAATGTCTCTGAGTCTTTCTCAGGATATTCTCCTGACTTCCTACTTCTCCTGGTTGGATGATCATTTCCTTCCTGTCTCTGCCCTCCATTTCTCTGCAGTGGTCTTTCAGAGTGTACTGATTCCTCCAGGTTCTCAGAGTAGCCTCCACTCCTGGTCAGGGGGGAGAGAATGTTCCATGAATGCGGAGAGATGCCGGGCTGGGTTTGGCGTAGGTGGGGTGGCAGAGGTGGGATGCAGAAACAAAGACTCAGAGGGAGCAACAGAAAGAGTGTGTAGATGTGTGTGTCTGTGTGTGTGTTGTGTGACTCTGAAACATGAGCCAGAGTCCCAGTCTGGGCCATTTGTAGCAGATAGTAAGCTGACACCCAGTGAGGAAAGCATTCCAACCTTAATCCGACAGGATATTAATGAAGACTGAACCCACATGAGCTGACTTGGCCACCTTTGACCCCTGATCTGCACCGTATACACCTCCCTGCAGCACAGATAGGAGATAGTATCAGATGATCGATGGGTCTCCACGCATGGTAAACTCACCCACAAGGTGTAAGGGGCCCCTCAGAGTGCCTGAGATTCCTCCTCCCTGACCAGGCTCCCTGTGACAGCCTTTCAGTGGCGTTGGGGTTAAAGTTGAGCTGTTCAGATGCTGCATGGCCTGAACTGGAAGTCACCTCTCCTGGCTGCGGAGGAGACCGATTGCTCCGAGTCTGTCGATGACCCCGATTCGTCTTCACCTGCTCTGTCTCCTTCCATCCCTTCTTCACTGCCTCCTTGTTCAGGTTCCTCCTGACATCATTTCCTGTGTCCTCCCTGGCCTCCTGCTTGGTCATCTCCATGCTATGTGTGTCATTGGCAACAGCTGCTGAGATGTTCCTCTCAGCTTTGTCAGTGGTCGATGGGTCGTCAGAGAACTGGGTAAAGGCACACGCATTAATACATCTCTATATTTACGTTTTACATGATTTCTTCCCCAGACCCCTCAAGCCGGAGAACTTCTTTATCAGTTTCTCTGGACTTACTCTGGTTTTAGTTTGTCCTCAAATCCAGCTCACTCACATGTGCACTAGGTGCCTGTCTAGTCCTGTCCCCGCGAGAGGGAGACCTGTGTCCAAGTGCGTGTCTCTCTCCTCTCTGCTGCAGGTCTCCCAGGATACCCTGGGCTCCAGACCGTGGCTGCTTCCAACAGAACATTGCAAAGGAGAGGGAGAACAATGTAAACGGATGACGTTGATAAGGCCCTTCCTTTGCTGGGTGTACGTGCACAACCAGAGGAAGCTGTTTTTGCATGTGTGAGTAAAAGAGCTGTACTTTAACCTCATTGGGCCTTAACCTTACAGCCCATTTCCCTCCTCGCAGCCAAAAGGTAACCAATACAACGCAACAGATTACTTACTAGGGAGTAAAATTCACCCCTTTTATAAACAGAGGATCGTGTAACAATTTTTTAACCCGAGCGGCAATCTAACTTAACCAGGTACATGGTCTCCCTACCGCTGGGATAGGATGACTTGCATCTTTGTTTGGGTAGATGGCCTCTGAGTTCCTTTTCATCCCCTCTCCTGAAACAGATACGAAACGGGAAGACAAGCTAAGAATATAGGGTGACAGGATGTTTGTGTGTTCAGAGTGGCATTAATAAGGTTCTGAAACATTTCCTCTCTACTGCTTCTCAGCAGGTATCAGTAAACATCTACATTCCCCTGCACAACCCTGCTGTCTCTGTGTACACAGCCACAGGTCACACACACACACACACACACAGACACACACACACACACAGGCTTAAACCCTTCTTTAGCCCTGGAACGTGACTGGAGATAGAATTCTCAGGAGGACATTCCACGCCACTTTGCCTTGCTAACCTGACCTCTCCCTGACCCCTGCGGACCCCTGACCTGAGGGGATCATTAACAGACTGGAAAGACAGCCAGTAACACTAGCACAACAACCCAGAGTCTGAGAAAGATGGACAACTGTTTAACCTGGATGTGAGGTTTAACTTGTATGTGAAACAGGCCTTGTCCAGAAAACAGCCTTTAGCCTCCTCACTCCTACCTCTGGATACGTCAAGGAGACAAGATACAGCTTGTCTATAATGCTTATCTGCATCCCTTTTCATATTTGTCAAGTGAGCAGGCCTTAGTGTCTGCGAGTTGTTTATGGACTGGGCCTGACTCTCTCTGGAGGAGTTTCGCTTGGTGGCTTACTGCCTTGTTTGAACAACATTTAGACAAGAGGAGGCAAGCTCATCTTTGTCCCCTCAGGAAACAGCAGCATCGGCGCTGAGAGGTTCCCACCAATGAGACGAGCGGTTGTAAGACGATCCGGAGGAGTTTCACAGGAAGTGAGCTGTATCACGCACTGGCTGAGGGCCTGTGGGCCGTTTGTCTCTGACAATATACCTGTTGACACGAACACTCTTTCTTTGTATCTCTCTGTCTTCTAAAATATCTTCTCTTCCATGGTTAGAAAATGCGAAAGGTTAGCAACGACGGAGAGACGAAGTAGCGTGTTGTGGGCTGAAGGCTGCAGTGCAGCCTTTTCACCTGCAAGGGGCAACCTGGGAGCATTGTTAGCTCGCTGACCGACCGTGGAGCGACTCTACGGAGTAACAGCGAAGGACTTAAAAAGGAATACGGTGTTCATATGTTGATCACTCTCAGCTCTTAAGTTAATTGGACAAAGAGAAACATTCATGTAAGTCGTATTCACTCGCGCTCCCAACCCAGCTCATGTTTTACTTTGTCAAACAGACAATACACACGAAACTCAAGACTTTGTGAAAAGCATCAGCAGCGTTCAAGACTAGTGAATGAATGGGATTGATGGCTGAAATTGACACTTGGTGGATGTATTGAAAAACTAAAACACTCACAAATACACAAGTACGTTCTTACACACACACACACACACACACACACACACACACACACACACGGTAAAAGAGCAAAGAAAGAGTCTATAGGGGACAAGGGATGTTGTATCCCCCATGTGTCCTGACAGAGACAGACAGTTTATTTTCTGGTGTGTCTGTCTGTCCTAATGGGTTCCAGGGCCTCTTTGAAGTAAGGGGGAAGAGGAAGGGTGTGTAAAAGACAGAGGGAGTGAAGGAGGTAGTGGGGGAGGGAGAAACCCCTCTCCTGTCTTCCAGGCTCTGGTTACGCACCAGCGACCCCGGCCTCGGGAGAGTTGCGCTAAACTTTGTTCCACATTCTTGGGGAAATGTGTTTCACTGTGAAACCTCTGCACAGGATCCAGGCCTCCCCGACTCACCCCTCCCTACCTCACCCTTCCCTGCACCCTCCCTGCCTCACCCCTACAGCCCTTCCTCCCAAACCCCTGTCCTCACACCTCCCTCCTCTACCCTGCCTTCATTAACTCCACGCTACCTCGCTCCTCTCTCGCCAGCTCCCACTAACTTGATTACTCTCCCTTTCCTTTCTTCCTCCTCTTACGCAGCTGTCCTCTAAGACAGTTTCCCTCCTCTTTTTCCGCACCTCCTCCCTCCACCCAGTTCGTGTCCCCCCCCCTCCTCACTTTGTCAGTTTCTCTGATCCTGCAGATTCCCCCCCCCCCAACTCCCACAGAACTCTGGTAATTACTCATTCTCTATGACACAAATCCCACGTAATGGCTACAAGAATGTGCCTCTCACCATTTTCTTAAACCTCAACCCCCCCCCTGTGGAAGCCAGCACCACAGATCCAGGTCAGAGGGGAGGTTGTATGTAGGACAGCAAAAAAGGTGCCAAGTTCAGACCTACCATTATGTATAGACCCATTTAACTCTTAATGAATACTTATTTACTTTAAACAGTGGCCAGACTAAGTGGCCAAACCTTCTCATTAATTTTCCTCTGGCTACTTTCCACTTGAAAATGGGACTCTCTGGGCAGGAGCAGGAGAGGAGTGCCAGCGAGCAGCTGGGTAATAGCAGCTGGTCTGAGATGAGCTCCTGGGTGATAGGGAACAATTACCGTCTGTTCCCTCTCACCTCCGCCATGGAACAACGCCTCATCCTCCAATACCTCACCCCACTTGGGGACTACCAGGAGGTAAGACCCCCTCTTCCCCCACCATCTAGGCCACCTGGACCCTAACATGAGAACACCCAGGCCTCATCTGTGGGGCCTGCAAGTCCTCTGGGGACATAGTACTCATAGTAGCTGTGCCATATGGACCATAGAAGTTGGTCATTCTCTTTTTCTCTTCTCCCCTGTAGCTCCTGGCTGTCTTCATGCAGTTGGACACCAGAGAGCTGCTCACGCACTACATCGACCTCAAACACTCCAGCGATGTCCAGCTGACCTTTGAGGCTCTCCTGGTAAATAACAAGACCTACTCCTTCAGCACACTCACCAGCTGAACATTTGCCTCTCCTACATCGTGGGGCTGACTTGACCGTAAAAAGGCGATTGTGTCCTACTCAACGTTTTTGTGGCAAACCTCAGAGCTAATCCGTCACAAGAGCAGAGCAACAGGGAATGTGTAGGGGTGGAAGTGAACTGCAATGTTGTCTGAGTAGTCTGTGATTGTTCACTGGTTTCCAAACATCTCCTACTCCCCCTTTAGAGAGCTGAAAAGAGTTCAAGACTCTGAAAAGGTCTGAAAAGACCCATTCTCTGTGTCTCTGTGTCTGTGTCTCTGTGTCTCCCTCTCTCTCGACACAGACCAGACTTCCAGTCCTGCAGAGACTGTATGCATTCTTTCTTGTAGGCTCTATCTAACTCCAAGTGGGTTCATATTTCTCCCTGTGGTGCTACACACGGTTTGAGTTCCCCTCATGGTAAACAAGCCTGCTATGATGGATGAGGGAGATTTGAGCCCGGGCAGACCTACTTTGTCTGGATTTATACACGGGAGAGAACATGGACCTTAATGTAACCAACCTCTAGAGTTGTGCTGTGTATTAATCTCCCGTCTGGATGCAGGCCAAGTACTTCTAAAGGCTGCTGGTTGCTGTGCGTCAGTGATTAGAGACAGCTATACATTTTATGGGCTGCTTGCTCTGGTTCTGCATCTCGATCTTAGTATGGAGATCCCCAAGCCAAGTACATCGTTATCATGGTCTGGGACGTTTAGGATTGACCAACGCACCGCGAAAGCCAGGATCTCAGGAGTCACTAGTGAGGTCACAGGTTACCCCTTTCATGGCGAAACGTTTGTTTGGAAAGCACATAACATTATGATGTCACAGTCATTACAGCATTATCGCACCTTTCTGTTGCCATGTTTTCTTCGCCGTCACGAGCCTGCACATGTTGTCAGTTAACTCGTACCATCTGAACATGGCCCATAAAAAATGGCAGCACCGCCACCTTGGTGCTGCCATCTATTTTAGGTGACAAACTTGTTAGCAGGTTGTCAGTGCCAGGGCAGGACAGACATCCATAAAGCTGTCTGTAACAGCCTGGAGAGCAGGGGTAGGGGGGCCCTAAGGAGGGGTGGTGAGAGGGGACAGTCAACTGCCTAACTGGGGATAACTGTATAATCGAGTTCCCCATGAAGGTTCTTGTTATCCAGCAGACATGAATCTGCTTGAACAAGTCTACCCTCTCAAATGTGTGAGTTTGTCATTCATCTCTGACTGTAGGAATATGGCACTGTCAGTTGATCACGATCATAGGATGTGACTGAACGAGGAAAGTATTGTTATCGAAAGTGAATAAAATAAAGTGGATGCATCCCTCCACATGGCAGAAGGCTCTGGAGAACTGTTGAGCTGAGGCCAGGCCTTTGTTCTGGATTCCAGTCAGATAAAATCCTCCTGCTCACAAGAATCTTTATTTAGAAAGTGTCCGTTTCTGAAGGGGCCTAGGTTCGGGGGGAAAGGGGGATGGGTGGATGTGGTGAGGGTGAAGGTGGGGGTAGGAACGTTGGCTGGTAGTGGGGTCGGGGGGAGAGTGAGGTGGAGAGTGAGTTTCTGAATGGTGACAAGGTAACGGAAACAGAGCAGGGGGAAAACGAGAATGTAAGGGCATGGAGAGAGAGGCAGAGAGAGGGTAAGGGAGGGAGAGAGGTGATGAGGGAGAGAGAGAGAGCAAGAGAGGGGGGTGGGAGAGAGAGAAAGAAATAAAGAGAAATAGAGGCTGAGAAAACACAACGCCTTGTCAGTCAAAGCCTCCAGGGCGGGGATAAGACCCCGGCCTGTAGGGATCACGTTTCCCTGCAAGGCATTGTGGGATACCTTACAACGTCAAAACACAACCAGATGTGAGGAAGCCAGAGGTGCGGGGGAGGGGAGCAGGCAGGACTGTCGTTTCGATACGCTGGTGGAACTGGGTGGAATAAGAGTACATGTGTGTGTGTCTCTGACTGTACATGGTGGAGGAGAATATACACCATGTGAAAGCAAACCACACCCAGGCACGTTTTTTTTAGTCGGTCTCAAAAGGTTAAAGTTGCTCTTCAAACAAACAAAAAAAAATGATTCACCTCAGTCAATCCTCCTACACAGAAATGAGATTCTGGAAAATAGTCTTCATTGTTATTTCGACCCATCTTATCTCTTATTTTGAACAAAAACAGATGAGCTTGTGATTGCGTATTGGCATAGAACATCTTGAGGCTACACACAGCCAAATCGCTGACTGTGGAACAATTAGAGTACATCTTGTTCTAATGATCTGGAGGTTGTGAGTCGACCTTCTTTCCTGACTTGTTTGAGTGGTCTCGCTACACTGACTGGCTTGTGTCTGTGGTCGGGACTGGTCTCTCTGTGACATTACCTGATGGGTCTGTGGTCTCACAACCCTGTTTGTCTGCGTCAGTTGCTTCTGGCTGCAGTAGGATGATCCATGGTAGCTTCTCTCCTTCAGAGGACAGCACATGCAGAGCTGCAGACACACACAGAGCTCAGATATTGACACCTCAACCATCACATTCTGGTGCAGATGACAGCTAAGAGATACAATCAAATCATCATCATCATACCGTTCTCTTGTGTGACATCATCAAGGTGAGACGGATCCCCAGCGTCCGCTTTGGGGTCCCAAAGGGACAGCTGAATGATCTCCCCATCAGGACCCATGATCAAGGTACCCCACGGTTGGCCTTTCTGCCCCTCTGAAAACCCACACCCCAACAACCCCGATCCATATGTTACGTACTTCATATGCACTCAAGCAGACCATGAGATAAGGGCGGTTCTGCTGATGTAGCTCACCTCTGAGCTCCAGAGGCAAGGTGCCGCGGACCACAGTCCTGGTGTCCTCCCAGGTCTCATCCTGGGGGTCAGGCCTGTACTGGGACAAGAAATACTGTCTGGCTGGACCCTGCCTCCGGGCCAGAGGGGGCAGCACTCCCAGTGGAGGGGGGCACTCTGGGTGAGGAACAAGAATGATCTTTAACCAGGAAAATGATGCAATTCATTAGAAACATGTGTGTCATCTTTTTAAGTTGCACAAGTGGTGTCGCTTGATTCTGATATCTACCTTCCTCTGGTTCCAGCTGGACACCAGCCTGTTCTGTTACCTGCCGACAGACCCTCTGAGGGGGCACAGGTATCCCCTCTCCTCCTGCATCTTCTTTCTCCCTATCTTGTCTTTTGTGTTCCTCTCTCTCTCCGCCACGCTTCTCTCCATCTCCTCCCATTCCTCTATTTCCAGCACCGGGTATTAAGAGTGGCAGCCGTAGCCGTTTCTGGTGTTCTGTCCTCTCAGACTGGGCCTGGACTGGACCCACTGCCGCCCCTGGTCTCACACATCCCTCCTGGATGGTGGGCAGATGATGGTCCTTTGGCTTCAGCACACCGAAATCCCGCGTCAGTCCCTGCTAACACGCAAAGGCAAACCCGGACAATCACGCTTCACTCTTAATCCATGCAACGAGAACAACAAAAACAACATACAAACTTTTGTAATTGCTGAAAAACTCAGTCATTTGTGTATATTTTGTTGCGTTACTTGAATGGATTGGAATGCTTACTCTGGCTTGGGCCTCCCTGCCCTGTCCCTGGCTGACCAGAGGAGCCAGAGAGACAGGAGGAAGACAGCCTTGAGGGGCCTCAGAGGACAGAGGGAGCATGAGGCCGGGGTCAGAGGAAGGAGTCTCTCTCTGAACACAGCGGTCAACTCCAGCCGGTCGAGCTAAACACGCAGACACAGCACTGACTCGAGTTGGTAAAAAAAATAACAGACATATGCTGACATACACTAGTCAGGTCATTGGTGTAATGACATTTTGAGCCTACCGATTTGCCTGTGTCGCACTCCAACAAGATGGCCGCCGTAGAAGTTGACGAGGGATGGGCGACTGGAGGCCCAAGAGGTGTCCACAGATGCCACGTTGAGAGGACAGCACCTCTCTTCTGCCATCTCAGCCACTCCCACAGCCACGGGGTCCTTGGTGCTGCTGTTCAGACAGCAGTCAGGCTCCATGTGCAAGGCCTTAAACAAGGAATGAAATGCTCATCCCAACAATGACGTCACGTGAAGGGTTATTGCGTTTAACAAGCAGATTGTGATTAACTGTACCAATCACAATGTCAGATGGAGACTTGGACTTGTTACCAGGAAATTGCTTGATTCCTTGTTTTGTGAATGCTGACCTTCCTGCGTGATGTTTATCTGGTCAGATATTACATTATATAACATACAGTACAGAGGACGCATTATAAACCTGTTATTGTGATTTCATTAACAGACCAAAACTGCTGATATTCGATCGCAGACAGAGACGTTACTGTGCAACCGTTTCCGTTCAGGCTTTGCTGTTGGTTTCTGAGGTTGGTTTGAGATGGAGATACACAGATATATCTCACCCAGTTTGTTGAAGTGCCAGCGGGCCTTCCTCCATCCACTTGCCAAGGAGGCTCTGTATCTGGCATGGGACTCATGTGGACCCTGGGTGTGAAGACCACCACCTCATACCTCCTCAAGTCCCTGGCCTCCTTCTCCTGCCAACCTGGGGGCAGGAGAAGGACAGCCAAGACTTTTAGTAGATCCTCTCTGGAAAAACTGCCAGAGAAGAATTGACATATTTTCCACCATACTAGTCACTCTGTTTTACTCTAGTGCACTTAATGCATCAACTTATGTTGTATTTGAATTGTAGATATGTGTTTTTAAGTGCAACGTTCTAGATACCCAACCTAGGTGAAGACAAACATTCCAAGAAAGAACTAATGAAATTACTGTAACTCTGCGACATTCTCCATTTCCTACTGCCATAGTAAGATATGCAAATTTAATTGTGTGCTCTCTGGCAAAACAAATTTGATGCCCTTTAAGTGAAATAAATTGGACCCATTCACACAAACTGTAAAAGAATGATTCACATTAACTAAACTAACCTTGCCCTGGGTAGAGAGAACAGATCCACTATTGATTTAGATGCCAAGTCTAATGTCTTTGAAAAAAAACAGCCCTGATTTGATGACGTACAAAAAGCCTATGGAAAACGAAGGGTTTTGATTTATTCTATTTGAATGAATTGCTCGCCCATAGCTACATTTACCTGCTTCTGTAGTACGTTCTTCACAATCCTCCATGATATGGCTGGCCACTTTTGTGCTCCTAGGTGATGTCAAGTGTTGTATTCTGTCTGGTTCCATCCCTTCAGTTCTAGGTGAGAAGAGCCTCTTAGATGGCCGAGGATCCAAAACTATAGGTGGTTTGTGGTGCCTTGGAGGAGAGGGGGGGCCTGGGCCTGGTTCCTTGGCAGGCTGTGAGGCTATCAATCTGGGCTGCCTGGTTGCTCTCGTAGGGGCCAGAGACACCTTGGTGGAGGGTGGAAGGGGGTCAAGAATTGTTGGCAGGGGAAGTGAAGGGAGGCCGGTGGCTGTGGCAGTTTCACGTCTGAGCTGAGGCAGAAAGAAAATGATAAGAATTGAGAGAGATGGATGGAGAGAAATATACAGAGATTTGCACCGGTCAGAGAGAGATGCCTTAACTATAACTGTTTCCCCAAAACTCTTCATTTTTTATTGCCGTTATCTATATGTGCAGGAGAAACCATTTCAATAATGTTAGCTGCCCCTTGAGGTATGAAGAGCAGAAATTCAGCGTGTCTGCAGTGTTGATGTTGCCTCCATCAAAATATTTTTTTAAATCAAATCCACATGATGTTGTCAGCCTTTAAAAAAAGCTAAGTATGTAAACATTCTGCCATGATAACAAATAATTTATGTTCCATGAATAGTACCTCATAGTTCTAAATAGATTTTTTTTATAGTTTATCGAGTTTGTTTACACAGCTTATCATCCTCCACTGACAGATACCGTACTAAAGTCCCTGGCAATACACAACTGTGTTTGATTGTCCTAGATTTACTCTGATAGCTGTTGTGGAGATGATGAAGATGGCTGGAAGTCACACAAAGAAGTATTGACTTTGCTGCTATTCCTACTACTGGGAGCTAGTCAAAGTCTGCATGTAGCAGATCTTCAAAGTCCTCTGTATTTACAGTAACGGGTCTCGCACATCACAATGGTTCCATTGATGAGCATGTTAACATTGACTGGCCCAATCGCAATACTCCTTTAAGACTAATGAAGCTTGATCTAGGGACCCTGTCCCTTCCTATGTTGTTGACATTCCATAACATCGGGAACGTGACTTCAGGAACATTCTAGACACGGATATTGCCTGGTTAGCTTCTCTTTTGCCCATAGACCACAGACATAAACACACTGATACACACACTGATCGCAGACACTCCACAGTCATCATCCTTTAATCAACTGGTTATACTCTTGTACCCTCTAGATCAGTGGTCTTCTATCCTGAGGGCCCACTGTCCTCCAGTTTTACATGTTTCCCTCTTCCAAATGAATTCAAATGAATGGTCGTCATCAGGCTTCCGCAAGACCTGATAAGGATCCGTTTATTTGAATCAGGTGTGTCGGAGCAGCAGAAAATGTAGAACAGAAGGGTAGAGGAACCCTGAGAACCAGGGTTTGAAGACCACTGCTGAAGACGACTACAGTTTCACAAACACACGGAGAGAAGAAAAAAAGTACTGTCTCTGTCAACATTTCACAGAAGTAATTCTATAATCAGTCTCCAATTCCCTCTTCTGCACGCTGTAATTTCACCGTGTACGTGCAAAATCAGCTGAAAGAGGAAAAGAGAGAGGGAGGAAAAGGAGAATAACTCCAGACTCCAGTACAGCATGCATGGGCTGAGGGTCTGGTGCACATTCAGAGATAGTCAGTAGAGGCAGTAATTGGCTGGATTATGGAGCGTTCACTAATAAACCCCCCAGGACATCTTTATTAAGATTTGCAGCTCACTCTCAAAGCAGGTCAAGCTACGCTTTACACTTAAATTGGCAGCTTGATTGACTGGGAATGCAGGGAAATTGGAGACACCTTGAGAGAGCGTTGTGTGTCTGAGAGAGAGAGGGGAAGAGACTGCTGCCTTATCTATCCAGGCCAGGTGCTGTGAGAGATCTGTGTCTGAGGTCTGCCGGGGGGATTATCCAGGGAGACATGAAGGAGAAATAATGTTCCTCACTTCCTCTCTTGCTCCATCCCTCCATCCATCTCCCTTGGTTCAGGATGTCAACATTGGGGTCAAAACAGCAAAAGTACTGGAAGGGACTGAGACTAGGACGTTGTGTGTTGTGTGTATGTGTGTGCGTAGGTACGTACGCACGAGACAGAAAATGAGTGGAGGCAGGGGGTGGGGATAGAGATGTCATCTCAACTTTACTCTTAATAACTTGTTTCCTACCCGCTTTTTCCCGTAAGCCAGTAAGGCCCCAGTCAAGTCCCGGAGAGTGTGCAGGTGAAGATCCATTTCTTGTCTGGACTGCTGGGAGACCTGCCTCTTCCTGTTGGCCTCTGGCAAGCCAGTTGTCATGGAAGCTAGATCCTCAGAGTACAGGAAGAGAGGTCCCCTCCTTGTGCTGTATGTCTTTGGAGGCACTGGTTCCGCCCCCCCCAGAAAGCGCCCGCTATTGGACAACCTGAGCTGAGGCTGATGGGATTTCCATATGTAGTAGTCCTAGATTGAAATAAATGGTTAGGATCATCAACATTACAGTAAGTCCCTGAAGACCTGAGGAAAAGTCTGAAAACGGAAGGGGGTGGGGGAAAGGGGTTCACCTCAGGTTCAAAGCAGACTTCCAGACGACCATCTTGGCTGTCGCGGTCTGAGCGGACCACTAAACCACAGCCTCGGCTAAGCAGAGACAAGGTGAGATCTCTCATAGCACCAGTCCTGACAGATACTCTGTCAGCAACCCCACCAGTGCTCTTTGAACAGATTCCACACCTTTTTGTCCTGTTCTCCTTTACTCAGTCCTCAGCCCAGTACTGGTAGTGTCTTCAGAGTTATAAAAGGTGATTTGTCCAAGCCAAGTCTGAACAATGAGAGAAGAATGTCTCAACCTGATACAAGAAAAAAAAAAGTGTTCCTTCTTAAGCTTTGAACTTGGACACAGAACAATGCCACGGTGAAAATCTAAATGTAAAATCTGTTTCAGTCTGACGGTAAAATCTACCTCTTAAGAGGAGTTCTGAAAACAACTTCAAGCTTGGTTCTTACCTGAGTTATGTTGCTTTGCACAGCAAACTGACCAATGCTGGGATAAGTATGGAAAACCTTGTCGGGAGCAGTGACCACCCAGGTTCCAGGAGAGACTCACAGTGCTGGACTCCTAATGTTTGCTGTGTTGCTGTTGCTAGGATTTGATGAGTAACTCGGTACAGCTTAAGGCCTGACTGACTTTGTTTCTGTTACCTTGGTAGCAGCTCTTCCTCACCACTGTGCTGTAACCCCCACCTCCTCCCTCTGTTTGCCCTTCAGTTACAGTCACCTCTCCTCATCCCAGAACACTCAGCACTCAAACGAGACTGGGTCCAGGATAGAGTTTCAATACTGGCCTAAGTCTAGCTCAAGGGTGGGCAATCCTGGTCCTCTGGGGCCACTGTCCTGAAGGTTTTAGATGTTTCCCTGCTCCAGCACACCTGATTATAACTATCAGGCTTCCACAGAGCTTGATAACGACCCATTCATATGAATCAGGTGTGCTGGATCAGGGAAACATCTAAAATGTTCATGACAGCAGCCCTCAAGGACCAGGATTGCCCACCCCTGGTGTAGCTGCTGGTTCAGTCATTGTCCTTTTGGGTGGACTGGTTGACACAGCCCTCAATTGGAGCTTATTGCTGATGAAAGGTTTGATGTTGTGTTCCTTGAGCACCCTCACTTTCTTCCCCTTGAAATGAATAAAAAAATCATAGTGATACTCATAGAAATGCAAGCATACATAGGGTGATATTAGGGTTACAGTTAAAGTGCATGAAGGGTTTCAAGGTTTAACTCAGTTTTGTTTAGACAGAAGCCTGATATTCCATATGCCGCTCCAGAACTCTAAGCTCATTTACAATATTGCGTTTTACCAATGTTACAAAAGGGGGTGGTGGGACCATTTAATACACTGCATGTTCTAGCTTATATTAAATTTACTGTGTTGCTAACTTATTGTTAGTAACCATTGGGATCATGCTAATTTACTCTGAAATTCTACCATGAGTTAAGATTGAAAAGAGAGAATGTAGTAAGTGGTCATGTGGATCAGGTATTCTGAAACTGTGACAGACGGTATATGAAGTTACGGGCGGTGGGAGCATGTAGGGTATGTGGGGGTTTGTGTGGATGGAATGGTCAGGGAAATACTGTTCTATTTCTATACTGCCTCCCCCTGTAATGGAATGTGTGACTAGCAATTTCATGCGGGTGTGAGGAAAGGTCTGTTGAACTAAGAGTAACCAAGTAACTGAGGGATACTTAATATATGTATATATACATAACTTCATTGAATTTATGTATATACACAAATTCAAATAAATACTGAGTCTCATAACACACTTACAGCATTCACTGTAGTCTTCTTACATGCACAATATAAACATTAATTAGACAGTAAGTTCTAAACACGAACACTCCATCAATTGTTATAAAACCTCCAAAGTTTCTTCCATCTTAATTGTGTGTGTGTGTGTGTGTGGGGGGGGGGGGTTTCTGGTTTGCATGACAATTGACTAATCCACCGGTCAAATGTCGTTGTTACAGCGCCCTATAGGTGGCACCACAGTTCCAGACATCGTGAAGTTTAGCCGTATGAACCACCAAACTCACAAACACGCATCCCACACATACTAATCACAAGAGAAAGTACTAAAAATCTAATCACTTTATTCAGTGAAACTGTACAGATACAAACGGTCTCTTATTGCATTTAAAAATGGAGTAAAAAAAGCAAGATTATCTTCATAAATACATATATTCTTTAAGGAAAAAAGTGAATATTTACAAAGTTTGTCCTGTACTGTTGCTTATAGTAGCTTGCATAATTTCACAGCTACACACATGCATATTTTATCCCAATACATTGCAAACGTATGTCCATGTTGACTTTTGAGTGACACAAATATGCATGATTGTCACTGGTTGGCTGTGTGTCAAACAAATTACCACACAGAATAAAAGGGACAATCAACCTGGAAGGCAAATGTTGAGTCTTTTTTATAGACTATGTCAGCCAGAAATTGAGAGCCTCGATAACGAGGCTCTTAATTAGGCTACGTGTAGGCCTATGTGTCGTAAATCATGTGCTTGCATTTAACCAGCAGCAGCCTACTACTTTTCAATCAGTTGACCAACATGCGCAAAAAAAGAGGATGAAATTGATCTAATCAACGTAATTTTGAATTTCACAGACCATTTTGTCTAACGGCACTATATACGTGTCCATATTTTAGGTTTTTCACATCTGCATTAGAATCAAGGAGTCCGGTGGCTCCGGGCCTGTATGTTAGGTCGGAGAGAGCACTCTGATAGTTCGCTTTTCAAAGTCCATTCAGAGACCACATAATGAACTAAATCCACAAGGATCATTCGTTGTTTTAAAACGCCAGGATGCGTATCCTGGCTTTACACACCTACTGATATCATCATTTATAATCAATTATCTACTTCATACTGTAGTTTCCCCTTGGTTGCTGTTGCTCAGTCTTTTATAAAACCTTCGCCAAGACTGCAGCGTTTTGCCCGACCATATCCAGAACCCGGAGGTGATGCCGACAATCATTGTCATCAGATACTTGATCATAAAGACGGTGAAGTCCGGCGTCATGGGAGCAAAGTTGTTTGGAGGGCAGGGCACGGCGAAACGCTTGCACGTCTGCATGTGCCAGGTCTTTTCCCACTGCCCACGGAAGGCTTGTTCGTAGAAATAGCAGGCTATCACAATGGTGGCTGGAACCGTGTAAAGGACGCTGAACACTCCGATACGAACCATCAACTTCTCCAGCTTCTCCGTCTTGGTCCCGTCGTGTTTCATGATGGTTCTGATGCGGAACAGAGACACAAATCCAGCGAGGAGGAAGGAAGTCCCGATGAACAGATAGACAAACAGCGGTGCCAGGACGAATCCACGTAGGGAATCAACATTGTAGATACCCACGTAACAAACGCCAGTCAGCAAGTCTCCGTCGACTTGTCCCATGGCCAGGATGGTGATGGTCTTCACGGCTGGCACAGCCCAAGCAGCCAGGTGGAAATACTGTGAGTTGGCCTCGATGGCCTCGTGCCCCCACTTCATCCCTGCTGAGAGGAACCAGGTTAGGGACAGAATCACCCACCAGATGGAGCTGGCCATGCCGAAGAAGTAGAGGATCATGAAGAGGATGGTGCAGCCCTCTTTCTTGGTGCCTTGGGCCACCGTCTTGTATCCGTCCTCTTTGAACTTATCAATGCACACTATTTTGTCCTCCAGAAAGAAACCGGCCGCGTATGCAACGGCCACCATGAAGTAGCAGCCGGAGAGGAAGATGATGGGTCGCTCTGGGTACCGAAAGCGCCGCATGTCCACCAGATACGTGAGCACAGTGAACAGGGTGCTTACACAGCATAGAATCGACCAGATTCCAACCCATAGACGTCCGAACTTCACCTCTTCTTCGCGAAAATACATCAATCCATTGGGCTTAGTGGGTTCGCACGGCGCGCCGCAGTCTTTCGCTCCCATGAAGTTGTAGTTGAGATAAACAGGCACCTCCAGCTGAAGAGGGCAGGAGAATTGTTGCGGACTGGCCGGCCGACCCATGTTGGGTGGCAGTGTCATGAGTTCTGGAACGTATGGTGTCGGGTAAGAAGTGGGGCTGCCAGTGTCTGAAGTGTTCTGACCGACGCATATCTCTCCCGCTCCGTGAACTGGGAAATTCTCGCAGCGGAGTCTCTCCGGCCACTGGAAGCCGAATTTGTTCATGAGTGCCTCGCAGCCCTGTCTTGCTCGCTCACATAGCGAGCGACACGGTGGGATTGCTTGCTCGAGCACGGTGCAGACCGGTGCGTACATGGAACAGAGGAAAAACTTTAGGTCCATAGAACACTGCACCTTTACTAATGGGTAGAACTGGTGGACCTCCAGCCCCGCGTCCTCTTGGTTTGTGTGGCCCAGAAGGTTCGGCATAATGGTTTGATTGTAGGCGATGTCCGTGCAGAGAGGAATTGAGATGGTCTGACAAAAGCCATGCTCGGGTATCGAGATTCCCTTCTCTCCGTGATACTGTCCGGAACACAACGGCAAAAACGCACTCACCATCATCAGCGCAAAAGCAGCTGTAAATGCCCGGTCCGATTTCTTTGACTCCGCCATAGTTGCAAGGGTGAAACAACTTTGAAGGAAGTCTGGGGTTTCAAAAAGACCCAATGTTTTGTAAAAACAAACAAAAATAAACACAAAATGATAATAATAAACAACAACAACAATTCTCTTCTCGCTCAGATTAAAGATGTGCAACTTTTTTGCACTACGTGTTTTATGCCTCTTTATACCTTAAATAGCCCACGCTAGTCCACAAAACCGTGCGCGTGGTCGCCGCACTCGCATGACGCCTCAAGAGTCTTGGGCTCTTTGTAGATTACTCTTCACAAATCAGTTTGAGAAAGACCTTTCGTTGCAACTCTTTCTCTGAATCAGTGGACTCTGGAAACTTCCGTTTTTTCCTACAAAGTCCGTGGAAGGAGTTTTGGGCGCGTGTCCGTGTCTTTAGGAACAAGCCCTATCATAAAATGTGGTACAAATTTCCATTAGTTTTGACCTGCGATCGTTCTGCTCGTGACTTCTCGGTCTGTAGCTGGTTGGATACTGAAAAGTTGGAGCTCCAGAGGCGCATACAGAGCACACAATGATGTGACGTCGGTTTCTAGATGCCCCTCATTCACAAGCTGTAAAATGTAAGGGCGGGGCACCTGGAAACCATGTTCTCTGGACCAATGGCACAGTTCGTTTTTTTAAAGAGCCTCCATCCTGATTGGATTGGGAAAAGCACATAGATATCACATGTATTTCCATCGCTCTCTCTCTCTCTCTCTCTCTCTCTCTCTCTCTCTCTCTCTCTCTCGCTCTCTCTCTCACACTCTTCCACTTTATCTCTCATATAGGCTATACAGTACAGTATAAACAGCTATATATAGAGAAAGAGTTAGATAAGAATTGAATCAAAAACATGTTTTGCATTACTTCTCAAATAGGTTCAATACGTTTAGAGAGACGATTATTATTACAGTCGGTTTGCAATGATGAAGATGTGGGTCACAGGACCAGTACGACTGCTTATATCAAATGGAGGTGACCTTCACAGAAATGTAGCTCTGAAACCAAGAACAGAATGTGCAGTTGTTCCACGCAGGTCTCCACTGTCAGAGGCCATTTAGGACCCTTAACTCACCCTTATCTTGGCTGTTGGTATTCATCGTTAAAAGCTGATGGGTCACTTTTGTAATAAACTGCTAGTTGTTCACACCTTTCGTGCCCAAACCTGCTCCCTGGGCCAGTGAGAACACCACCGAATAGAATTCCTCCTTCTTCTGAATAGAATTTAGAATTTGCAGTTATTTTTTTTTTAATGACGCTGACGTTATGCGATTGTCTTGCCAAAACAAACGTCAACAAACTCCGGTTAATAGTCTTGATTTACTGGTCTATAGGACAGTGTTTTGGGCCATGTGTTTGTTGGTATCTGTTGAGACAAGCCTTTTGGAGAAGTCTAACTGTATTACATTGCATGAAACACAGCATCACTAAAAAGCTTTGGCTCGTTGGAACGTTTAGAAGTATGTTTACGTTTAATGGAATCTTCCCTATTTTGCAGTGGAACCTCCACATTAAATCACAAGAACTTGAAGCAAAATTCCGCAGAATGTTCTGCGATGTGCTGCCTGGCATTCTCATCTACCACCCCCACCCCCCCACCCCACCCCCTTCTCTCCTTTCTTCTCTCACTCTGTCTCTCTGCAAAGCCCCTTTCACTTTGCTTGGTCAATATACAACAATCCTCCGATGAACCAAGCCTAACCGTAGAGACCTGGCCTTTTACATGACGCAGGTCTAATATTGTGTGAGTGTTGAGGCGGTATGGTGGACTGTACTGCTGAATGCTAAAGCGGTGGGGTAGGGGAAGCCACGGTTGGTTTGCACGGCTGTGAAGCCGTGATGCTGAGCTAACTGGCTCAGTTCATTAATAATCTTGTTTCCCCATGGGGCCTTATTAGCTTATATCTTGCCTTTACACCAAACACACACATGTATAATCACAGACATACGCACACACACACACACACACACACACATGCGCACACACGCACACACGTGCGCACACACACACACACACACACAGACACACAAGTACACACAAACTCTGAAAGTCTCCAGTAAGTAACGTTAGAACGGTCTGACGTAGTAATCTATGCGGTTATTCTGCAATGTCTCAGCCGGAGGATATTCTTCTCTTCACTGTCTCTCCAGGGTTATTGAATCCATTGAGGGGAAAAATCCAATGTTTATGCTGTAAAGACAAGCAGGCATAAAGTTTCATTAGTACCTGTCAATATTTATCATCCCTCTGCACCCATATGATCAATACAACATTGCCATCTCTCAAAATGAATTCACTGGCAAATAACAGGCTAGAACAGACAAACATCTACAAAGAACAGTTTAAACAACACTTGAAGTCCTGGGCAAAGAATGAATGTGTGAAGTGAACAAATGAAGGAATAAAGGAAAACACACATGAATGAATGTGATTCTGGAAAGTAACATAAATCTGACCACATTAATTTGAGATCAATACAGTCATTTCAGTTATGTGTCACTGCTATCCAGTAGACCGATAGTGGGCAGACCCATTGATGATTATTGTTAATAAACCAATTGGTTAAGTCTTTCTTTGTCCTACCTTGATTTCCCATGGGGCTTTGGGATAGACTGCTGATGTTGACTCGCACTAGTATCCCAATACTACAATCTATACCAGGTCACACCATAGGTACGACCTCATACATTATAAATTTAAGTTCTCAAGTGAATCATTCGTGCAATATGACAGCATGTCATGAATATGAGTGGGTGTGGGCGTGCATGTGACTAATGGTGTGCATGTTTAGAAGAAGAAGTGAATCCTGACCAGTGTTCTGTGTGCTTAGTAGCAGGCTTGCCAGCAAGTCAGTCAATTTAGGGGCGAAACAGTGTTTAGATTTGGTTAAGGCCCTTCTCTACACTCACACATCATTAGGCTGGGATGTGGTGCATAACTCAACACACTATACACAAGCAAGGCATCTCGGAGTGCACAGACGCTCTGCAATCAGTCAAAGGGTCTTTGCCTTTTGGCCGAGTGTAAATCTCTTAGGTAATGTGACTTCCTCTGTCTGTCTGTCTGTCTGTCTGGTCTGTCTCTGTTGTTGCTCGTCTGTTGCCTGTCCTGCCTTGCTGTGCCTCTGCCTGCCTGCATGACTTCTATTGTCCCTCTTGCTGCCTGCTGCCTGCCTGCTGCATGCTGCCTGCGTAGAGTCTCCTGCCTGCCTCCTCCCTGCCTGCTGCCTGCTGCCTGCCTGCTTTGTCTGCCTGTCTGTCCGTCTGTCTGTTGTCTGTCTGTGTCTATTTGAGAGATGAGAACAAGAATATCTGTTGCTGAAAAGTCAACAGTATTACACTGGAAGACAATTTTGGAACAGAATGACTAAATTCAGTCAAATTAATGTTGTTTTCATTCTGTCTGCCATGGCCATTATGCTCAGGGCTATTTGTTGAGTTATATTTAGTCGTCAAAACTTGGTATATATAAAAACGTTCACACAACTCATTCGAATTGTAGAAAGGATACTATTCACAGTAAGAACTTTGCATGCGTAAAAAGGAGCAGTTTCTTTTAATACTAAGAAATTATGGTAAAGGAAAATACATATATCTGGATTGGATGAATATCATTTAAGCTGAATAGAGAGAGAGAGAGAAAGAGAGAGAGAGAGAGAGAGGGAAGTGAGGAGGGGGGGTGGAGGGGGTGGGCAGGAATGTAGGCCAAAAGAGTGGCGAGTCCAGAGGCCAGCTGGCTCACGTCCGTCATCGGTTTACAGAGCCGCTACAGTACAGGGGCAACGCTATGCTAGCTAGCCTCACAGGCTTGGAAAGTAGACCCGGCAAGAGCACACAGTGAAAACAGAGCGATGAAAGATTGATTTATACAGCACATACAGGGCTGGTGTACGGTCTGTTGGCGAAGGGGCAGGACGCCTAGTTCTCTGACTGCTGGTTGTCTTTGACTGGGGACAGGGTGTTGGGTTTAGAGGAGGTGTGTGCATGCCTGTGAGTGTGTGTGTGTGTCTGGTGTAAACCTACAGGGGCGTTGTCGGCCATCTTGTGTTTATCACATGTTTAAACCAACACGGGTCAGGGGACTTCTGGGAGTTTTCTGGCATTTGAACGTTGCCTTTTGGACATAGGATTAATAAACAGTGCCCAGCCAGACAGCTGGGAACACAAGCCTGATGCATTCTGGGAGGGGAGAGGGGGCTTTCCTGTGTTTATGATTTCATATCTGTGTGTGGATGCCTCTGTGTGCATGGGGGTGTGTTAGTGTAAGAGTAATAGAGTTGAGAGACATAGTGAGAATGTGTGTATATCTGTATTGAAAGCCTTATTTCTATATATTGGTGTGTGCTGTAGACCTACTCATTTGAATATGTAGAGCCATTAATCCATTCCAACATCCATCTTTTGCACCAGATTGCAAAAATCTTTTAAATTTTGTATCTATACAGTAGATGACATATTACACATTACACCTTACAGCTTCAATGTTATGTCAAAGTCTAGCTCAAAAAGGTGCTCTGGTTAAACATGGAAAAATGTATTGTAATCCAAGTGTAAGAAGCAATGATTTTGATCATGCAATGAAAAGAGAGAACTCAATTAACATGGTGGACATGAATGATCAGGAACCAAAATATGTTGAGACAATGTTTTTGTGTCACTGTGTTTATGGGGTCTTCTGATCTTTGTGTGTGTGTGTGTGTGTGTGTGCATTTGGTTCTCCTGAGGGGATTCCTCAAGGCTCAGATGTTGAGATGATCCTGAGAGATCCTGGATGTCAGGTTGGATCTCAGCCTGACGTTAAATCAATGATCTGCCAGACAGAGAAGCCATCACCGTGCACAAAGCCTCCCTCTGCTCGCTAGCTCTCAGCTGCCCCTTTCAGCAGCTTTGCTGAGTAAACAGCGACACCAACCTGGGCTCTCCCCCAACCCTTCACTTCTGCACTGGACATGATAATGCACCCTACCTGCACAGCCAACTTCCCCTGGAGGGAACAGTGGAATCTGTCCACAAGTGTCTTTGTATGTGTTAAGAAAGACATCCTGGAACTCCAACCTATAGGAGAAATGTGCATGTATCTGCATGTGCTGTGTGTCTGCGTGTGCTGTGTGTAGGCATGTGCTGTGTGTCTGTATGCACCGTGTCTGTATGCGCTGTGTGTCTGTGTGTGCTGTGTGTCTGCATGCACTGTGTGTCTGTATGTGTTGTGTGTCTGCGTGCGCTGTGTGTCTGTATGTGCTGTGTGTCTGTATGTGCTGTGTGTCTGTATGTGCTGTGTGTCTGTATGCGCTGTGTGTCTGTATGCGCTGTGTGTCTGTATGTGCTGTGTGTCTGTAGGTGCTGTGTGTCTGTACATGTGCATGTGTACGTGTGTGCTGCTCTGCTGGATCCCTCCTGCTGCAGGTTCCAATAACAAAGCAGCTGCAGAGATCAGGCTCCAGCAGACAGCGCTGCACACCCCTCTGACTCCAGCCGCTCAGGCTCCAGCAGACAGCGCTGCACACCCCTCTGACTCCAGCCGCTCAGGCTCCAGCAGACAGCACTGCACACCCCTCTGACTCCAGCCGCTCAGGCTCCAGCAGACAGCGCTGCACACCCCTCTAACTCCAGCTGCTCCAGTTACTCTCCAGCTTTCTTGTTCCAGCAGAGGAGGGAGACAGGATGAAGGGATAAGGGGATGACAGAGAGGGATGACATGGATCGGAGAGGATGAGAGGGGAGCAGGGCAGGTCTGACTTTAGAGGAAGGAAGAGTCTTAATAAGAACCCCGCCCCCCCCAGGAAACAGGAGGAGGGGGGATCAATTCAAACATCTATATTCTAACACAGGCACATATAAACACACACTCGTCTCTTATTTATGTAAAGATAATTTTTCTCTCTGCTGTGTCAGCTCTTCCTTGAATGCTGTTAGTCGGTCAATGGTAATCTGGCCCACTGACTAGACTGGTGAGCCGTCACACTAGAAGTCTCTTTCCTTTAGCTTCCTGGTCAGCTGGAACATCTTTTCAGTTTATCAGAATTCCTTCTGGTTCTTTACGTGTCCTGTGTGTGTGTGTGCATGTGTGTACGTGTGTGTGTGTATGTTTATGTGTGTGTGTTCACCCCTGTATCTCTGGCTCCCACACCCTGAACTACAAACCTGCTCTTTGGCACTGTGGGTCTCCAGTTTCCATGACAACATTCATCACAGAGTCTGAGGTAAAGATTCTCCACAACTGTCCCTCCACAACTGCCTCCCTCCCTTCATTTCTCTCTGTCTACTGGTAAGTAGACTCAAATAGTCTTGTATTATGTGTTTTTGTAAATCTGTTAATCTGTGAATGTCTAACTGTCCTTCTTTGTAATCACTTTTAAATTAAGCTTTGAGATAGTTGAGAGGAAAGATTGAGAGTAGAGGAGCCTGACTGTTTTATCATTCAACCCAGAGCGTCTCGATCCCCTACTCTGAGACATGATAGTGTCGAGACTCCAGACGAAGCTCGCCACATTCCCAGCATTCCTGATGAGATAGGGGTCCGGATACCGTAGACCTGCCTTCTCAGAAGCAGGCCAGGTCTGCTCCCTCATTGGCTGAACTGTGCTGTCACAGCTAGTCTGGCCTGGAGGCCCTTGGTGTGGCAGACTGTGTGTCTGCAGACCAGGAACTCTCCTGTACCCCCGGGAGGGAGCTGTCAGTCACACGGCATATCTGTCACAGGACCTGTCTGTCACATGACCTCTGTCACCGGACCTGGGGACAGGAAGCAGATGTCATTAGCAGGGGAATGAGGGGAACGTCTCAGAGGCTAAAGACTCTAGCGACAACTTGACGTATATTTTTGATTCACCCTCCGATACTGATGCTCTTTCATGATCGGCGCTCAATTTGACCTCCCCTCGACGAGCCATAGGTTGTTGATGAGTTTTGAGTGTTAACATTACAGCAAAGTAGAGTTTTGACGTCCAGGAGGAGAGGTACGACGTGATAAGAGACAGATGTGGAGGGAACTGGGTGTGTGTGTGTGCGTGCGTGTGTGTGTGTGAGGGGTGGGGGCGGGGGAAGGGTGGGGTGGAGACAGCTCCATGGAGCAGCATGTGGTCGTGAGGCGGCAGAGCTGGAACCGCCAGACTAAATACAGGCCCCAGCTTTAGCCTGATGAGGTGTTCACTGAGGACCAGGCTTAGTACTGACCTTCATCTGCTTGTCCTCCCTCTCTGTGTTTCTCTATCCTCCCTCTTTCACTCTCTCCGCTGTTGAAAGTCAGCAAGATTACCATCGTCCTTGAGCTCTGACTCATACGCATGGGCACAAATTAGAGAGGGATGCTGTGATCTACATCTGCTGTGGGTTTTTAATAACGGCAAAGTGACAAGACTGCAGTCCAACAACACGGACAGGTCAGGAAGTCAGACGGACGAATCAGGTTACAGAAGATCAGGATTCTGGACACAGGCTGCATCATTTGTGACTCTGTCGCTGATTCCTCATTTCTTCCTCTGTGGGAAATCGAAGAGACAGAGATCCTTGATTTCTGACTCCTTCCTTCCTCTGGCCCCTCCCTCCTCCTCCTCCTCCTCCTCCTCCTCACAGCTGCATAGCCTCATTTCATGCTTGACACACCTCTCCTTTGACCGGTTTCACATCATGTAAGAGCATAAAACAGAGTTGGCCTACATGATTTATATCGTCTATCTCATCAACAGTTTGAACCTGTCCGTGGAGATTTGCCACGCGAGACATCAAGCGTACCCCCGGGTCACAGGCAGATCTCTACGGACGGCTCTGACATGAGGGTGTCGGTTGCATTTCAACCCGCAGTGATTTCTGTCATGAAGAGACAGATTTGGCATCTAGTCATTATGCATTATGAAGCAATGGATAAGAGAGACCCTATCATGAAAGAGAGCTCAGGGAGAATGGAGAGAGAGAGAGAGAAAAGGAGGACAAGCCTTCCCCCGGCCGCTTGGCCTGTATTGTCTGGGGAGAAGGGGGTGGAACGGGGTGTCAGGGTGACCCCAGCAGAGCCCTTGGACTAATAACCACATTATGTCCTCGCACCGTGCAAATGGCAACCTTTTGTTACCCTGATCTGGGAGTCCAAGCGGGTGAGAATAGGATGTGTGAGGAGCGGGGTTCAGGGTGAGCGAGTTGGGAGGAGGTTGATGGAGGAGTTGAGGAGGGTGTCGAATGAAGAGAGTGTAGTAAAGAGGGGGCAAGGAGGAGGGCTGAAGGCTGGAAAAACATGTGGGGGTAGTTATGCATGGGGAGAGTCACCAGCGGGAGGAGTGACTTTGTCATTCAAAGGAGGTAGAGAGTGAATACAGAGAGCCAGGCCAGAGGCTGCTGGCTACTCTGAATGGCACCCAGAGAGGAGTTGGACGGCATCAGCATTGTTCCGCCTGGCTTTCTGCTTCGAATACATTACCAAGCATCACAGAAGAGCTGCAGCTTTGGCTCATAACCACAGTCTATTGACAATAACGCTGGTGAAGAAAGAAAGAAAGAAAGAAAGAAAGAGGGAGAGGCGAGGGGTCCGCACAGCTACAGTCGTCGTGGTGAATGCGGATGAAACAACAATTAGCGAACTCGGGCTCAGACGTGGGTTTTTTTTTGTTTAGACTCAGCTATCGGAGGGATCCTCCGTACAGACACCTGGAAGGTAGCTGTGCTGGCCTCTCCTAGACCACAGACACTGACGCAACAACAGGCAAGCACAACCTCGGATGGCAGCAAGCAGAATCGCTTAGTTCTTCAGAGTCGAAGGGAGGGCAGGGTCATGGCAGAGAGAGGAAGCGATGGAAGGATGACAGTCTGGAAAGAAGAGAGGAAAGGTCAAACGAAAGAATGAGGGACAGGTGAGCCTGTGACCCTGGCCTAGGGACACCATCACCTGACCGCCACCCGTCCTTCACCTCTCATCTTCCCCTCCGTTTTTCCAATCCTCACTCCATCCAGTCTTCTAACCACCCCCCCTCAATATCCTGGCATTTGCGGAAGTGTAAAAGCTTCAGTAATGATGTGCAGCAGTAGCAATCTCAGCACATCCGGTACGACACAATGGTTGGAGAGCTTCGGAAAGGCTTTTACTTGGATGGGACCTTCTTGGAAAGCAGAGGGGAAACGCTCCTCTTGTCAGTGCTCCCCACTTAAGATGACGAAGAAGATGCGGGAAGTTTCTTTGATTGAATTTGACCTCATGGCCAGAGATCCTAGATTAGGGTCTACAATTTGTAGTTCCTGAGACATTTTCCACCATAAAACACTTACGGCATGATTGTCTGTCAACCCTAATAATACTTTACTGGCTGATCACAGTCATTCATTTCAAAAAGATAAACAACCGGTTCTCCGACTGAGTTGCCAAACATAATACTAACTATAGACTCATTTTTTCCGGAACATCGAAATGTTGTTGTTCTAATCTCATTCAATCGAATTAGACAAACAATTAGAATATTCCTAACATATGGTGATGTAGCTGGTGTCCATGGTGATGAAGGCGGGGTTTTGGATGAAGTTCAGAGGGTTTCCCAAGCTTGAGAAAGTCTTCACAGACGAGGAGAACTGATATCAGTCCTCCACTCACACAACTCTCCTTTCTTCAGCCCCCTCTTTCCAGTCCTTTTGATGGAAATGGAGAGAAGGGAGAGAAGTCCCCCTTTTCCTCTCTTTTCCCTCTTTCCCCTTTCCCTTCTTTGTCCCCCAGCCTCTCTTTCAGTGGTTCGTCTCTCTTTCTTTCCCAGTCCGAGTGGTAATAGATTCCGCCCCCTGGCCGTCCCACCTTGCGTGAGAAAAGCGCAGTCCGACAAAAACAGAACTGTTCCCCTCTTCATAAATATTAATCAGTCAACACCCCTTCCCATTTAGGCTCTGAGACGTCTCCTAGCTTGGAAACCAACTGGCAGCCTCCTTCTTCCTCCTCCTCCTCCTCCTCCTCCTCCTTCTCCTCCTCTGTGTGTACGTGTGGGTGTGTGTCCAGAAAAAGTCGGACCCTGGGAACGGTCCAAATAGAGTCTGCAGTCAGGCCTCTGCACCAGGATCTGACCCCCTCTGACCCAAAAGATCAAAGGTCACAGGCCAGATACTTTGACTCAATTGTGCATCAATTGTGCTGCTTTTTCGAAAGAACTCTCTATTCCTCTTTTCTTTCTCACCACCACTCACCCGCCTCTTTTTTTTCCCCAAACTCTTTTTTTAAAAACGTCATTCATTTTCTAAATTAGACTTTTAAAGTGCCTGTGCAGCCAATAAGATAAAAATGATTAGATCAATGTACACATTGTCAAAAGGGAGTCAAATTGCTTCTAAATTTTGTTTTGATTTAAAGAAAAATATCCAGCACATCCCTGCTCTATGGTTCCGTTTTGTTCCATTCTAAACAGCCCATGGGGTGATTGTCTCAGGAAGATAACTTCCTGACCTAATCTCTAGACCACCCTGATGCTGTGGCGACGGGACATCTAGGCGTTTACATCCCACAATAACACACACACACACACACACACACAACCCCCTGATGCACACGTCTCTCCAGCCTGTTAAATCACACACACTCGCACACTCACACACTCACGACACACGGCCATACAGCCACACACAAATGCACACACGAAGAGGGAGAGGGAGTGAAAAAAGCGAGCGAGAGCTTGAGGGAGAGAACGAGTCTGGATACAGCGTTGGTGTAAGTGTGTGCGCTTCACTCTTTAGATTGGACTTCTTATGAACCAGGCATACAAATGGTTCTACAGCTCAACCAGCAGCAGTCTCTCCTCTGTGTTCCAGTCAGTGCAGGGAAAGCAGAGATGGTGGTTGAAGTCAGACGGTACAGATGAGCCAATGTCAGTTTCATTCTTTCCTATTCTCCTCACCCCTCAGACTGGTGCCTGGGTCCTGAGATAATTGAGAAGAGAAACATGCAGACCATAAAGAAAAGGCCTTGAGAGAAGGGAGGGAAAAGAAAAGTGATTTGTAGAGAGAGAGGTCGATGCACTGCTGCTTTGAAGTCCTATGAATCAGTACTGTGTGTGTGTTGGGGAGAAAATGTGTGTATGTGTTTGTGTGTAAATCCCACAAGCTTTGGGGTGAAAGCTTGAGAACTTTAAAGGGGGAACAATCGTGAGAGAGAGAGAGAGATGTAGGGAGAGAAAAAGAGATGTGGAGAGATGTAGAGAGAGAAAGAGAGATGGAGAGCGGGAGAGACTAGGTATACGGGGGAGACTGATTGACAGGCTAAGAGAAGGAGAGCGAGAGAGAGAAAAAGAGAGCGAGAAAGAGAGCCCTCTGTGGAGCCCTTCTGACTGACTCTTCTGAAACCTGCACCATTCCTCACATTCTCTGTGTACTTCTCATCTCTCCATCTCAATCCTCCCTCTCCTGTCCTTCTCTACTCCTTTCATCCTCCTCAGAGCTAATGCAGCATGATTACTCACTGACTCAATCAACAATTCAACAATGCTGACAGAGAATGGCCAATTACAGAGCTACGGGCCTCCCTTTCACCCCTTCCCCCACCCCCACCCCCACCCCCACCCCCTGCCCTCCTGCCTTCATACCTTTTGTTTTTCTCCCCCACACCCACTCCTTCCTCTGCTACCTCCCTCTCCTCTAGCTGCCGAGCTTCCATGCCTCCTGCTTCTCCTTGTTCTGTTTGCCCTCCCGTCCCTCTGCCTAACCCCCACCCCCGCCTCCAACCTTCCCTGCTCCTCTCCCCCTCCTCCATGTGACCCAGGGGGAGACGGCTTGGCGTCAGGCATTCCACCCGCTCCTCAAAAGGCCAAGTATATCCAGACTCCATTAGCAGGCCAGCGCACAAGCCTCAGGAAGCCGAACCTCGACCATGGAGAGCCAGGGGTCTGAATGTGACTGTGGGGGTCTTTGTGCCCCGGTCTGATACTCAATCTGGGGATTGACTGCTGCTGATATGTAACCTCATCGGCCAGTGCTGCTCCCTGCACTCAGTGAAGCGGGGATGGCTGTGGCCGGGGGGCGGGGGCGGGGGCGGGGCGGGGGGGGGGGGGGGGGGCTGAGGGTTGGGGTCAAGGCACGGGGTCGAAAACGAGTCGCTCTCAGTTTCTGCAGCGTTTGCTTCTTGAGGTGTGGCGACTGCGGGCCGAATGCGGAGGGCTCCGGTCTGCTCGTGTCGCGTCAGAGTGACGCTCATGTCGTCTGCTACAGAGCAGACCTGCAGGCTGATACTACAGGGAATGGTATCCAACACGGCTGCAGCTGAATCATGCTTGCCTAACAGTGTCCGACGGAAATGCTCTGTCTCCTCCTAAAGAAAGTACACCTCAGTAAATGCCCGACCGTTTCTAAACCTGTGCGTCCATGCCTGTACACCTCCTCATTACCTGAAAAACAGGAGGAGCTGCAGGGAGGAAGGTTGGGCGAGGTCTTGACCACCCCCCTCCCTGCCCACCCCACCCCCTCCCTGCCCAACCCCCCCCCCCCCCACCCCAGAAAGGCTCTTCCTGTGGAGGGGGGGGGCGAGTGGGCCAAGGGTGGGTGGTTGGGGGGGGCAGACAGTCTCTCTGGGCTCAGATAGGATCTGACAGGCTGCTGGAGACAGAGAGTGTGTTAAGATAGGGATAATCTAGTGTGTGACTGAGCAGTGACAGACAAGAGAACTGTGAAGTGGTGTGCAGACCCTTTTGAAAATGTTAGATTTTTACATGCCAATTTTCTTTTATCTGCCACATGATTTTAAAGGGTGCAAATGAGTAATGTGGAAGGGTTTTAAAGAACTTTGTCTATGTTAGAGTCTGGCTCCGTATCTCTTAAAGACTCTCTTTCTTTCCCTATTTCTCCTGCCAAATACACACTCAAACACTCATAATTAAGCACATTCCTTTCATACGGGCTTCTGGCCGGCTGTCATCTGGCTCCCTATGTTAGGATATGATGTTGCCAGATTGGCACATCCCTCCGTTGGTGATGGTTTCACTTTAACTTTATGACCAGCGTAAACAGACCAAACCACTGTTAAGTCAGTTTCAGATGTGGTACGCGCTGAGCTTCAACTATGCTTGCATCTTTCTCCCAGAGCCCTGTCTACAAATGCAGCTCACTCTCCAACGGTGGCCATTGTTGCAAAACTAGAAACAGCAGGACAGAGAGAAAAATAAAGCAGGAATCTTTTAATCTCTTGTTCAAGTAAAGAGGGATTAGGAAGCCCCCTCCCAGTAGACCCAGCGGGACCTCCAGCCCGACCTCTCCCTCCCCCTAACGCCCTCCCTGTCCCTCACTCCCCCATCTCCCTCCCCCTAACGCCCTCCCTGTCCCTCACTCCCCCATCTCCCTACCCCAGCAACCCCTCCCCCACTTCACCCTCCTTTTGCCACCTATTGCTTCTCTGCCTTTTGGCTAAGATCACGTCCTCTCCTTCCACCCTCCCCTGCCCCCTCCCCCTCCCCCAACAGGACGCAGGGCCCTTGTGTCCCAGCAGAGCCCTATGGGTGCTGGGGGAGGGGAGGAGGGGGGGAGGCACTTTAGGGCAGATCTCCCAGAGGGTCTCCATGCAGAACCCCATGCCTATTGTCCCCTGTATTAACTCCCCCTGCATGTGAAAAAGACCCCCTCTCAGCCCTCTTCTAAGGAACCGCTGCCCTCCGTCGCCCACTTCAGAGTCATGGCTTCATTCACACTCCACCTCACCCATAGTAACCCAGCGCTACCCCAGGCCGGAGCAGCCCATGAGGCCTGGCCACCTGCGTGCATCCCCCACTGGCTGCCATTGTGGAGGTGGAATGAGTCCTGACATCATTTATGAGAGAATGAGGTTAGCGTGTTCTAAAAATACACCGTTTTTGAGATATGGCTTTGAGTAATCTACAACAGCTCAAATGCAGAGTTTAGAAAAACAGATGGAGAGGAAATGTTGTCAAACACATGAACACACACTCATACACATGCCAACGCACAAATGCACATACACACATGCACATTCCAACACACACATGCACATACACACATGCACATGCCAACACACAAATGCACATACACACATGCACATTCCAACACACACATGCCCCCCCCCCCCACACACACACACACAAAAGTACATACCAACACACACATGCACGTAACAACACAAACCCACACACCTGCACACACATTATTTGACTGTACCTTCAGTACTGTATGGCTTCCGCTCCTGCTCTTTCTAACTCTAAACCTTTAATTAAATATCAAATATGTCTCTGAAGGCATGCACCAAAGATTTATCCCTGCTTTATTTATTTATTTAGCTTTTTAATGAAATTCAGACATGAGAGTAAGCTTGAGAGAGAGGGGGGGGGAGGCAGAGAGACCAAGAGAGAGAGAGCGAGACCAAGAGAGAGAGAGAGAGCGCGAGGGAGAGAAAGAGGGAGGGATGGGAAAAAAGGAGAAAGAGAGTTGGAAGAAGCCGTGTCAGAGGCTGCTGTCTGAGAGAGTTTATACTGGAAGCCTCAGACCAGCGTCGGTACCAGAGCGTGCGTCAAGGGCAGGCTGTGGTTGGATGTTTTCACACCCGTGGAACATTCAGACTCGCAGCCTGATTAATTGCTCGCTCCTCATTCGCCGTGTCAATTCCACAGACCAAGCAGAGCCCTGAGTTTGTGTCAGAGCCTGATCAGAGCACTTGAAAGACATTCCGAGGAATTCTGCCTAAAGCTCGTGCATCGTGTGCACATGTGTGTGGGGGGGGGGGTTTGTAGACATGTTCGAATGCACTTACAATTGCAATGTGTGTCACCGAGGACTAATAATGGTTCCATTCAGGCCTTTCTATGATATTCCACATATTTCTAATACTTACTTGCATTGTTCGTTGTACTTTTCCTCTTAAGTATGTTCTCTATCTAGCAAATTTGCCTCCCCCTACTTCACTTGAGATGATTAAAGGGAATTTGAACCAACCTCTCCTATAATACCTCTGCTTAGGAATCCTTAGAGCTTTGCCCTGCACACACACATACCTTTGAGCATATTAACGGAACAATATCAAGTTTTCATTACTCTCAAAGTCAATCTAATCCCTCATGCACACAGTCTTTTATGAACCCTCTAGATTACAGACCAGCACCCGATAATCAGATTAGCACTTCTACAGCTAACGCTGAAGCCGGGGTGAGGTGATTTTGGTCATGTTTGGTCAGAAGAGCTACTGTGGACCGTTGACCTCCTTACTGGTCCTCTCACTGGTTTGGCGAGATTTCAAGTTCAGTCTTAATATTTCTCAGTCTTCATATTTCTTAGAAGGTCAAATGTGAACGTTCGTCACAGTCTCGAACGCCGCTTGGTAAAATTGGTGCAGGGCTTTCATTTTGGGGGGGTAGATGCATGGGGGGGGGGGATTTAGACTTGCATCAAACAAGACAAACTGAGAAGTATGGCATGGGCTGGTGTTCAAAGGGAGGCCTGGTTAATGATGAGGGCTCTAGACAGGTGAGGGGACGACGTGAAGAAGATGGGGCAGGAGAAGAGGAGGAGAAGGAGAGACAGACAGAGGAGAGAGGCAGAATACATAGAGCACACCATGGTACTATCCCATAAGGAAGATTTCCCCTTTCATAATTCAGTTGAGCCACGATATCGTGCATGGCTATCTTAAAAAAACATGTTGACGTCTTTATGTGGCGGTTCTCAAGCTTTTGGGCCAACAGTAGATCCTGTTTAAACTAGTGTAAGATGTGAAGAAGTACCCTATGAAGTCATGAGCCATTCCAGACTGAAGACCACAGACATCAGCCATGCCTCTTCCCATAACTCAGGCTAGAAACGTCATTCTAGCCAGTGTCTGAGCCTAGCTCAATGTCTGAGCCTTTACTTGGTGAGGAGGTTGTGGAGACCTGGGTGTTGAGTCCCTACCCTATTATTGCTTACCATTATCTACAGTACCTTTTACACTGATCACTATCTACAGTACCTTTTACGCTGAGCATTATCTACAGTACCTTTTACACTGACCCGGTATTCCATATTATTGCTTACCATTATCTACAGTACCATTATGGCCTCTGTGATGGCCCAGCAGGGCTGAAGTGCTTTAATCAGTCCTAACACATTCATCACCTTCCACAGGAGGCTACTGCTGAGGACAGACCAAGAGCTTTACGGCCCAGTCATAAATACCTCCTCAGTGGTCATAATGGCACTGTGTGTGTTTGAGTGTGTGTTGTATGTGGAGTGAATGTACTGATGTCATCCTCCACCCTGCCAACATTCTTCCTCTATCCGCCCCCGTGGTACACTTGCAAAAAGGTCTCAGCACTCCACAAATCACCATTCAGATGTTCACCACTGGCAGATGAATATTTAACTATTTTACGTGGCCAAGTTACCAGTAACATGAATGAATGTAACATTCAACTGATTTTCATTTTTTCCATAGTAATCTGCTGCTTGATGTCTTCTTGTTTATCCTTTGGCCCCGTGTGGTCTCTCTATCTTGTGGGCCCTGCGCACCTCAGTGTTGACCCATCTCTGTTTATCTCCTGTCTCCCACACAGCTGTGGTTGGCATCTGCTCACCGCCCCCCCTCCCCCCTCACTCCTTCCAAGTCTCTGTGTCCCACTGAGAGGCTAGTTAAGGGAGGGTAAAGGAGAAGGGGACCCCCCCCCCCGGAACCCCCGGAGCTCCTGGAATTGAAATCTCCCTTGGAGGCTGATGCTAATGTGGGTGAGGGCTTCTGATGTCATGTGAGTGAGGGGGGGATAAGGGTTTGGTGGGAGATGGTTGATAGGTGTTGCGTGACCGCGGGGGAGATTAGGGGAGGAGCTCTGTTGGGTGTTGAATGGGGCCGAGGGGCTTTTGGTGTTACCATGGGGGCGGGGCTCTGTTTCTGACCAAGGGAAATCTTCAGTCCTTCACTCTACCCTCCCCCTCCCCTCCCCCCACCCCCTCTCTCCATGCCAGACCCATCTGCTGTGGAATGGAGGGGGAGTGGGGTCGGGTGTGAAACCCAAACAGCAGGCACACCAAACATCACAGTAATACGGCCTGTTTCCTTCCCTCCTCCGTCTCTGCTTACACTTCTGATCCACCTCGGCACACACCAGGGGAAGCGCCGCTGCGTTTTTGCTTCGACACACAACAGGTGCTTTTGGACCTCAGTCTTTCTCTCTCTCTCTCTTCTCTCTCTCTCTCTCTCTCTCTCCCTCTCTCTCTCTCTCTCTCTCTCTCTCTCCCCTCTCTCCATCCCCCCTCTCTCTTTCTCCCTGTCTGTCAGCCTCTCTGTCACCCTCTCTCCCTTTCTCCCCCTATCTCTCTTCCTCACCCAGTGTCCATTAGGATGCATTTGGACACAACAAAAGAGACATCTCCCTCTCTTTGAGTCCATTGGGCGCTGCAGTCTCCCTCCCAGCAGAGCCTTGTAGTTGACATGCTAATTAGCCAGAAGTAATTGAGGAGCCGCATCACAAAGAGAGCCCTCCTCATTCATGTTACCACAGAGATAATGTTTACAATGGGACTGGAATGACAGTGATTTATTTTTACTCAACCAGTCCCCAGATGAGAAAACACCTCTAACCTCTTCTTTTGTCAACCGATACCACCATTTAGATTTTCTACCAACCAACTGTCTTTATGTAAAATGGGTGACAGTCGCTACAATGCAGTGGCAGCAGCAGTCATGGCAAAACTACCATGCAAAACTTGGCATGAGCGTCTTAAATCCAAAAAAAAAAAAAAATCTCCTCCGTGAGATTACTTTATTATCTCTATTTTTCCATTTCCTTGAAGATTTCTATCGTCTATCCACCCCCCTCTTCCCCTTGGTTCTCTTTCTCTAAGCACAGACCGTATCTTTGCTTGGTCGTTTTATGCTCCCCAAAGTTGTGAGTGTGGTTGAGTCGTTGTGGGTGGGGGCTGGTTCTAGAGGAGACCACTCACCCACTGACTGGAGAGGTCTACCCTGACGCTGCTCGGCACACAGCATTGGTGTGAAATGGACTGTGGCAGTGAGAAAAGAACACAGGAAAGGGAAGAGAGACAGAAGGGAGGCAGAGAGACACTGTGAGAGAGGAAGAGAGAGGCGGAGGCGGGCGGGGGATTGCAAAGCCATTTGTCTCATGTGGTTAATTGGTATTTAGGCTGCAAGGGACGGAGGGAGGACGGTGTCGGTGGGGGTGAGGAGGGGAGGGGCCTGGGGTGGAGGGGCTGAGGGCGCCCCCTGTGGCTGGGGTCAGCCCTGCTGCCGCTGGGCCTCTCTTTCCTCGCCGCAGGGAGAGGGCAGAGACCGGGCTGGAGACATATGGTCACCACCAACTCTCTCTCCCTCTCCCTATGATTCATCATCTAAAACCTCTGTCTGTGTCCGTGCCCCACTGATCAGCACCACGGGGCCAAGTTCAGCCCTGGCTCCGGCCCTGGCCCCAGTCTAGAGGCCCCCCACTGGCCTCGGGCTTTTTCACTAATCAACTCCTCTGAGGATGGGTGAGAACCAGACAGCTTGTTATCACTGACCTGATAATGATAAAGAAATGCTCATGATATCAGCTGGTGTTACTGTTGACTCTACAGTTGAGTCAGTTAGCCTGGAGGCTGCGGTTGCATGCCAGAATGAACGTGCCGCATATCCAAACAGCCATAGTAGATGTCACGTGGAGTTACTCGCTTACATGGTAAAACAGAACATTTCACACGAGAGCTCTATATGTGACCGGCCCCTGGGAAGCTCAGGAAATAGAGTGACCCCTAAAGGCCAGCGACAGAAGTGCACCCGTGTGGGTGGCCAAGTGGATTATAACCTCCTTGGTGTGTTTTATCAAAACACAGCTCAGACTGGTGATCAACCCTCCATGCTAATGTTCCTTTCACAATAAGACTCTAACGTAAAAGACAGAAAGTCTGTACAGCGTGAATGTTGCAAGGTTAGAGAAACGGTTCTGATACAACTTTCTTGATGAAAAAAAATGAATGCTCTGGTGTCGTCGTTAGATAGAGACTATTAAGTCCCCTTCTATTTATCGTACACACATTTTGAGTGACAAAACGGAGGTGTGAGCGAAGGATTCGATGCCTGAGTGACATGTGTTTGTTCTGTAGTTTAAGGGGATTAAAGCAGAGAGTCTGAGACAATAGGTCGACTCTGCGAGAGACATGATTTCCGAGCGCGTTCATTCAATACACGCTGATTTGCATGATTCATTGCACGTATTTGAACGAGCGTAATTGCGCTCAGTGGGCGTTGTGTGTCTGTCCGGTTCTCAGACAGGGGTTATCAGCTGTGGCTGCTGTTGATTCCTGTGAAGTTGTTCCTTCGTGTGAATCAACCTCATCAGGCTGAAGATGCCACGCACACAGAAATACCCACGCACTAACAGACAGGCGCAGACGCACACGTGCGCTGATAGCTGAATGCCGTTGGATTTCTGCCTTTAAACAACCCTATCTTTTGCTCGGTCCTTGATGTAGGCTGGCTGTCACACTACCAGAGCAATCTGCACCTCAGAGCTCAGCAGAATAATTATGGGATGGAGCCATCTTTCTGGTGATCTGTATCATTCTCTCATCAGCCAAGGCACAGATGAGTACATAGAAATTATGTATTCATATTTTCCAGGGTTTTTTTTTTTTGTTCTTAATTTAAGGACAGGCCAGATTTCCCATCTCTATGCAAATTAGTGTGTAAATAGCTTGATTGGATTCAGATGTGTCGGAGAGGGAGGGAGAGATAGAAGAGAGATGGGGAAGGGGGGATGGTGTAGGCAGGGAATAGACTGGCCTCCTGCTGTGCGAAGAATACAGCGCAGGTGTCATGTGACCAACTGGTGGGGCACTTCTGTGACTTTGCAGCATCTCTCCATCCCCCAACATCCTGCCCCTGACAGACTCCCCCTTCTGCAGACTGTCAGGAAGATGCCAGTGGTCTGTCAAAGCAGCCTTGGCTCAGACACTGTGTGGCTGTGTGAATGGTTTAAGACAGCACTGTTTTCATCAGAGGGTCCTCGAGTCATCTGCATGTCGGAGTTAATGCTAGAGGGGGAGGCCTGTCTTAATGTGTGTATGTATGTGTTTGTGTGTGTGTGTGTGTGTATGTGTGTGTGTGTGTGTGTATGTGTATGTGTGTGTGTGTGAGAGAGAGAGAGAGAGAGAGAGAGAGAGAGAGAGAGAGAGAGAGAGTAAGGGAGAGAGAGAAAGAAAGAGAAAAATGGAAAAGGAAAAATGAGGAGAGAGAAAGCTATTGTATGTACACGTGTCAGATTAATTAGGAGTGTGTGTGTGTGTGTGTGTGTCTGGTTCATCTCAGTAGTTTTAATGTGCTAGGCAACTGTGACAGTCCCTGCCTGAGTCATAACACACACTTCAAAGCGTGTCAGACTTAAACACGCCGCTCCCTCTGTCACTCTCTCCCTTAAACTGAAGAACAATCTGGAGAAAAATATCATATCACAACACCATCAGACCACTGAAAAATGAAGTCTATTTTTTCCCCCTCTGCTCTGAAGTCTGAGATTGTTTTCACTGTCACCCGAGTAACCTGCCAGAGAGAAGTAGGAAGTGAACGCCGGCAAACCTTCTGAAGCCAAGACAGTGTGTCCCGCCCAGATTCACTTAGCGATAGAAGGTATCTACAGTCAGTGGGACTCCAGAAAGAGAGAGCGAAAGAGAGAGCAGGGAGAGAGAGAGGGAGAGAGAGACATCCTGTACACTTTCATAACATATCCTCTACGGAGGAGCTGAGAGTTCTGTTTTTTTATGACTTATTTCATGGTACATTCTGTAACTGTGCCCATGAGTACCCTAAACACTTTTAATTCAGGCCTTCACCGTGTCAGATAAGGATTCAGGACTGGCTGTTCTAAGGTATTTCACCCAGTGGCTATGAGCAATGAGTCCTTTCCTTGTAGTGCATGTCAATAAGCTGCCACCAACCTCAGGCCAGGATTATGGTGTATCTGAGCCTGCTCCCTGTTTCCCTCCTCTCCGCCACCTGCAATGCCTGATGGGAAGGAGAAGTGGGACTGCCCAGCACTTCCTGACATCCTACAGCCGCCCCCAGGGTGAGCGAGAGGAATGTGGAGACCAGTGTGCGTGTGTGTGTGTGTGAGTTCTCAGCTTCTAGAATAGGAGATGGGAGAGACTGCACCTGCTGTGTGTGTGTGTGTGTTTGTGTGTGTGTGTGTGTGTGTGTGTGAGCATGCCCTAATTGTGCTCTCCCTGCCAAAGCTCATCTCTTGTCCTGACACCCTCCCCAAGCCCAGAGCTGAGCGGCCAGTTTTCACCGCTAGTCTTTCTTTGCAGTTTGTATGAGTGTGTGTCTGTGGATGTGTGTGTGTGTGTGTATGTGTGTGGATGTGTGTGTGTGTGTGTGCGTCTAATGTGTGTGTGAAGGGCTTATCACACCTCCTTTTGCTACAATGGGTTGTTTATCTTCTCTCTGACCGTCAAATCCTCTCTGCTGTGCCAGACCAGCTGGCCTCAACACACACACACGCACACGCACACACGCACACGCACACACACGCACACACACGCACACACACACAGCATGAAAAAACAAATTATACATGTTTTTATTGATGTTTTGTCAAGTAGGAGTAAGTGTAACTGCTTGGACAGATCCAGAACCAGGTTGTAGAGATTGTCACTTGGACAGAGGGTAATGCGTCTTAAGGTTGACCTGGTCACAGTGCGTGCTGCAGTGGAAGTGGAAGCAGACCTGAGGTGAGAGTAACACAGGGATTCATGCTGTCATCTCCTGGGTGGAGTCGCTCACGCTGTTTAGCGGTCATAAATCATCTATGATGCCGTTTAGAACCGGGAGATGACTGCAATGCCCTTATAAGGGGATTGTGTAGATGAGCTACGGGCAGGAGACACTGAATCCGACTGAGTTTCACAGATGTAGAAGACGAGTTATGCGTCCCTGAACAGGCCATGCGTCCAAGATTTCAACGCACAATTAGTTTGCACATTCCCAATGACACTGCTACACTGCTGTAAGAAGTTTGAACATGTTTACTGTGTGTGTGTGTGTACTTGTACAGTAACTTAACTGTCTTGAAGAAACAGCACGCCGTGGCTTTGTGTGTGGGTTTGTCATGATGTTCGTGTGGGTATTTGCGTGTTTAGTATTTGTAGATAAAACCATGTGATCTCTAACAGATCTGGCTGTGAACCAGAGTCATTAAGTAATTAGGCCACCCACTAACACAAACACGCACACGCACACACACACCACACACACACACACACACACACACACCACACCACTCACACACACACTAGTCATGGGGACATGGTAGCTTTGTGGACGGACATTCAATGGAATTAAAATGAGACGTACGCCGGACTGATCGTGTCTGTAGTCTGAAAGCACAGCACAGTCCAGCACTGTTTACACCGCCTGTTTACACCGCCTGTTTACACTCCTGCACATCAAAGGCAGAGCTATAGGTCATCCGCATAGTGTCTGTTCTCAGATTAATAACTGGATTCTACAGGGAGGAAGAAGAGAGCCCCTCTCAAGGGGTTTGGCAGGTTAGATAAAAAAAAAAGAATCTACAAAGCACACACCCAAATATGGTCATGTTGAGATGATTCATCTTTTCGCGAGACGTTTCTCCTTCTCTGAGTCGAAACAGATAAAACAGGATTCTGAAGGTTGAAGACCCAAGCAGAGGGCCCAAGGCTGCCACAAACCAGGGAGCTCTGGAACGCGGACAACATGCACCGGAGGAAAGAAAACAGAAGCGTTCTTCGAAACGCGGTAGAACCATCCATAGCCCCTGCCCTCCTGCCGACTTCCTCATAGAGAGGAGGAAACTGGAGGGGGGGGGGGAGGGAGCGAGATGGAAAAGGGAGGAGGAAAGAGCAAACAGACCAGAAATAGAGTGTGACAGAGAGCAGGGTTGGTACTAATTAGTGTAAATCAGAGAGAATCAGGAGCAGGGGTGAGGAAAGGTCAGACCACTTCTACACACGCCTGGCTGCTTTCCATTGAAAATCACTCATTTATGCGTGTGTGTGTGTCAGTCTGTGTGCGTGCGTCTGCGCGTGCGCGTGCAGGGTAAGAAGCCGTTCCATCCCCCTTTAAGATTCACACATTCCAAGATGGTCAGACAAGCCTGTTGCTCTCCTCGTCTGGATGAGCTCTGGAACCCCAGACTGAACTGGCAGACCCTCTCCAGTTCTTCTTCTCTCACTCTCTGACCCAATTCATCCAGCCTTCTTGTTTCTCACTGGCGCTAACTCGTTTGCTCACTGTCTTGTTCAGTATCTGTGTGTGTGTGGGGGGTCTCTGTGTGTGGGTCTTGCTGTGAGTCTGCATGGCTCTGTGTGTGTGTGTGTGTGGGGGGGGGGTCTCCATGTGTGGGTCTTGTTGTGAGTTTGCATGGCTCTATATGTGTGTGTGTGTTTGGGTCTCCGTGTGCGGGTCTTGCTGTGAGTCTGCATGGCTCTGTGTGTGTGTGTGTTCCTCAGGGACCCCAGAAAGACGTTGTGTTGCGTGCCTCGCTCTCTTTCAACACACTCGTCTCCCTGGAGGAAGCAGCCTCCCACCTGCTCGTTTAGCCGCTTGCGAGGAAGATGTTTGTAAATAACAGCTTCTCCATTGCCTGCGTGCACTGTTTCATAGAACGACAGTTTTTCCTGCTCTTTGAAATGGGAATAAGTCCTACTTCTACATTACAGATGCAGGGGTATACAAACCTGGCAACTACATTATGTATGAGAACTGGAATAGGTTTTTTTGGTGTGTAATGTCAGATTATGTCAGTAACAGTCACAGTGGGGAGCGGTTTACAAATAAGAGAGAGAGAGAGAGAGAGAGAGAGAGAGAGAGAGAGAGAGAGAGAGAGAGGGGGACAGGGAGAGAGAGGGACAGGGAGAGATTACAACAGAGACAAAAACGTGCACATGCATACAGGGAAGAGAGAGAGAGCCACCCAGCCAAGGGAGGTGTGTTGTCATGCAGACACCCACTCTGCTCAGCGTGTGTGTAATGAGCTCTCATTAGAGCCCTGCTCGTCTCGCTGTCGTCGCCTCGTTAGCATAATTATGCCCGAGCTCACCTTGCCAGCGCTGGAGAGGCCCGGCCCGGCACCAGCCTGCCACCGGTAACTACACCACTCCATTCATCCTGGAGCTCACGCTCTCCCTTGCTCCCCTGTCATCTCTCCTCCTTCCCTTCACTCCCCTCTTCCCCCCTCTCATCCTCTTCCCCCTCTCATCCTCTTCCCCCTCTCATCCTCTTCCCCCTCTCATCCTCTAGCAGATCAGACCATGGCTGCTCTGGAAGGCAGTTTGCCTCCACCAAGCTGCAGTCATCACAGACTGTCTATGATCCCCACCCCTCTCATTAACATATCAGAGGAGAGGAGAAACGACTTGTCCTCTGTCATGTCACACACCTGTCCTCTGGACATACTCCACATCCTGTCTGCACTAGTAACATACTGTACGTTATTCAGGCTGTGTGTGCTGGTGTCCTGTTTGACTCTAATCTGAACAGCATGCCACCTTGCCTGTCAAATTAACATTTCTATCAGTATCTCTTTTCTCTTCTATGTCCGTCTGTATGACTGTCTGCCTATCTGTCTGTCCTGCTTATCTGTCTGTCTGTATGTCTGTCTGCCTATCTGGCTGTCTGCCTCCGTCTGTATGCTTTGCTATCTGCTTGTCTGGTTATTCTGCTTGCCTGTCTATCTCACCAGGGGGTCCCTGTAATTAAATCTACGGATGAAAAAGCAACAAAAAAAGGATTCCTATTAATCCAACTCAAATAGAGTTTTTTTTGAAATCCCAAACTCTCCCCCTCTCTGCTCTCACCCCTCCCCCTCTCACTCATTCATCTTCCCTGTCCTCCCCGCCCTCTTCTTTTTTTTGCTGCCACCATCTCTCCTTTCTGTCTATCACAGGTTGGGCAGCACTAAGCAAAGCAGGCTGAGGGGCTTTGATGACTACACAATGCTCAAAACACACCCTCACACATCACACACACACTACACACACATTACACATCTCACACACACACATCACACCAACTCTCACAACACACACATAAACACAACTCATGGCCAAACACGCACACACCTCTCAACAGCACATCACACGACAAAACCATCAACCCACTCTCACACACGCAAACCATCACACACACGCACGCCATTACAGACACTGTCACACACACACACATCAACACACTCACACACAGAACACACAGCATCACACACTCACACACACAGAACCATTACACGCACAACCTAACAACACACACACACAAATCAGCCCACAAAGAATGGCCATCTGGCTTGGTTGCTTTTTGTGAAGAAATGCAGAAATACCTCAAATCCAGCACACTGATCCGATGGATTGAGTCGAACCTCTCAGAAACAAGCTAATGTAGATCAACCAATGATGGAAGACCCAGTTCTAGGGGTCTACAACAGCAGGGTTGTCTGTGAGTCAGTAGAGAGGCGTGTGGAAGAGGAGAAGAAGAAAGATGCTGAGCTGTTTCATAACTCTATGTGGTCAGACGCTCAGCAGGCCTGACAGTGAATTTGATTTAGAATTTAAGAGTTGTCCTAACTCATTTCCTCTGGCCCCCTCCCCCTGCTCCTGCCCCCCTCCTCTCCTCCCCCAGCTCTGCCCTGCAGCTCTGAAGGAGCCCCATTGTGAGAGGTTGGATGTCACCATGCTGGGGGGCATGGAATGCCCGGGCGCCTCACAAAGACGCTCCTGTTTTCACTTCCCTCCTCTCCCTCCCCCCTCTCTCTTTCCTTCCCCTCTCTCCCCTGTGACTCCCCCCTCTCCCCTGCGACTCCCCTCTCTCATCAGCTCCACCCCTCTCGCCTCCTCGTTCCCTCTACCTCTCAACCCCTGCGCCCCCCCCCCCCAGGCAGAACCTGTTGGACAAATACAGCCTAAATGATAGATCTGTTCTGTTACAGGATCTCGGCTGTACATGTACAGCACTGTGTGGATCAGGAACTGGATCGTACCTGTGAAAACACATACATGCTTGTGGACACACAGACACACAGAGACAAACACACACTCACTCGATCTCAAGCGTTATCCCTCTCTCTCTCTGTCTCTCTCTGTCTCTCTCTCTCTCTCTCTCTGTCTCTCTCTCTCCTGCACCCAGACAGACCTGCCTCAGAAATCGCTGCAAAATACCATTTGTTTCCCTCCCCCCCCCCCCCCCCAGCTGTGTCAATTCCTGTTAAACCCTGGGTGTGTGGAGGTTTGTTTGTCTGTGTCAGAGGGGTGTGAAGTCTTGGTCTCACACTCCCCACCACACACCCACGCCTAAACGCTGCTGTGCGTGTCTTCTTGCACCACAGCCTCAGCCGCCAGACACGCACAGACAAATAGACAGATACACACACAGACACGTACTGACACAATCCCGCACTCTCCCTCTATTTCCCTCACACCAGCCAAGACACACGCAAACGCAAACAGAGATCGATGCATTCCGACACGTACCTGCATATTTTGTCAAACTGTACATTTCTATGTTCACTGTTGCACTTCATATGTGTCCTGTTCTGTTCTGTGGGAGAAGTGGTGGCTTTTTAGTGTTTCAATCTCTCTATGCTTCCTTTTCGCTTTCTGTTTTTCTCTTTGTCTCCCTTTTGTGTGTATGTTTCTGTGTGTGTGTGTGTGTGTGTGTGTGTGTGTGTGTGTGTGTGTGTAGGTGGTTGTCTTCCTTCTGATGATGATGCACTATTTAAAGCATATCTGTTTCTGCCATATACAATCTAAGGGACAGTTCTGTGAAACTAGTCCACACTGGGACACATACAAACACTTCTGGAAAATCTCTGCACCACGGAAAGCTATTAGTTTTCCTTCAACAGGCAACTTGAGATTGATTAATTTGTATTTTCAGCGAGGTGTCATTGTACAGTAAACTGAGTAGCTCTTTGCTTTTGCTTTTGAGCACTTGATTCTATTCATTTGTTACGTCATGACATCTCGCCTGGATGAAAAGCATGTGTGGCCTAGATCTGGCCTGGGTGAGACTAAGCAGGGATAGTCACTGGGGACACGTGTGTGTGTGTGTGTGCCCGTGCTTTTTTATTTTAGCGTGTGTATATTTACTTTGTAAATATTTTATGAATTGTGTGCATTTTCGTGATTTTGTGTGCATCCATGTCATTTTGTGTGTGTGTGTGTGTTGCGGTGTCTTGCAGCGGTGACAGTGGGTGTGAGAAACAGCAGTTAGAAAAAAAAGGTTCTTAGAAAGGGCCAGGCAGTAGAAAATGACAGACATGCTGGTCTAGAAAGCTGCCCAGTTTAGCTGCTAGACGCCATGTTTGAGAGGGGAAAACATGAGGGAGGACAAAGGAGGAACAGAGAAGGGAGATGAGCAAAGAGAAAGGAGCAGGAGACCAAAAAAAATAGAGCAGAAGTTTTTTTTTGGGGGGGGGGGGGAATATATCAAAAGGAAGTACAGGAGAGGCTGGAAAGAAAAAGAAAGGATTAGATTAGGGAGGATAAAGAAGAGGAGCCAAAGGAACCGCACAAAGGGGAAGAGACAGAGAGGAGAAGAGTGGAAAGAGAAGTTAAAGACGAGAGATTTGGCCAGGATCTCATGTCCAGTCACAGCATTGTGAGACACTGGTCTAATCACATTCTCACGCCTCGGCCAACGACACATCTTCCACACCACATTCCGCAGAACCCGTCTGTTTGTGTGTGTGAACTCTTCGTTGATATTGTACTCACCATGCGATTTGATACTAGCATGTTATGAAATAGTGAGCACCATGTTTATATTTTTTCTCCGTTTCTGTCTGCATGCTCCGGTTCAAATTGCGCTCTGTAGTTGTGGCAACAGCAAAACATTTGTCTGTGATTTGGCTAGGGTATAGAGGCGGAAAGATCCCTCATACTTTAGTCTTCAAAACACTCATGTCAGATGTACACACATCCAGGGACATTAGACCAGGTGCGGTGAATGACTCCTTCTCCTTACTGCAAACACACACACACACACACAGACATGCACCCACACACCCACAGACACACACCACAAGTTCTTTAACATGATCATGATGTGTATTACTTGAGTTGGCTCCTTAACTTGGCACTGTGTGGATGCTGTCAATAGTTCAACTGTATGACTCATAAAATTAACAGCTCAAGGCAATATAGATATGGAAGAGGCACTGAGACACTGTTAAAAATCTAAATTTAACAGTATATGACATCTAATTATTTCGGTACATAAAAAGTGACGACGTTTTACTTTTCTCAAAGCCGCCACGAACTACTTACTTGTATTTATATAGCCTGTATGAGCAATCAAAACATTTTCTTTGAGCAAATAATACATCATATTTTTTTGGAGTCCCTATGAGGCGCAGCCCCCTCATCCCAACATACACAAATTGCTGCTCCTATTATTGTTACCAATACTACCCCAGATAATCTACATGAGCAGTGACAAGGTGAAGATTTCCTGAACGGATGACATATTAGGGGGGATAGAATTTGAAAACTTGGCAACCTTGCCTGTGACGTTAGCAACGTGCAGTCGTCAGTGAAATCGCCAAAACAAGCATGTGAAAGTTTTAGCTAATACTTTAAAAGCTAATGAGCGTCGTTCTTTGTTCTCCAAAATTCAGAATTAATAGGTATAGATGACATCTACACTGAAGGACTAAACAGAGAAGGAATTAAGGTAACTATTTACTGTTGACAGCGGCGCGCAGCTGTTGACATGTTGTACTTGTGTCATTCTGCCTCTTAAGCTAGCTAGTTAGCTATGTAACGGTACCTGTCATCAGTAATCAGCCAATAGTTATAGCAAAGTGGAAACATTCATCACGATAAGCCGTTTTAACGAAAAAAATACCATAAGACTATGAATGTGCGCTTGCTGATCACTTTCAATCGTCTCAGATGGTCAACTACCTAGCTATCAAATCATGATCAGCTAGCCTCATTCTAGCAAGCTAGCCAACCAGCTAGCTAAAGGCAGGTAGCTAGGTAGCTAGCTACTTATAAAACTGGGTATCCACTAAGACCAGCCAGCTATAACGCTAACTGCTAGCTAGCCAACTCCCTTGAAAGTTCGACCTAGCTTTAGCAGGTTAAAGCCACCTGTTGTTTAGTCAGAGTTAAAGTGAGAGATATGTTGTACCACAGATATCCCATCTATATTGCATGCCATCACTCAATCTGCTGTCAGGGTATCGATTCTTTTCTATGTGAATAGGACCTGTTGAAGAAACGTTCAACTAGGAAGTCAGGTCTTCCTTTCTAGTAGAATATTATTTCACTGGCAGAATATTATTATTATTAGTATTAGTAGTAGTAGTAGTAGTAGTAGTAGTACTGGTAGTAGTATTAATAGTAGAATATGATTTCACTCTCGACAGTAACTGTCTCGTCTCTTTTCGTCTCACAGGCGCAGCCATGGATGCTCCTGTGGTGGAGGCTGTGGATGCCAAGGCAGAGCTGACCTCCCTGCTGGAGACATGGGAGCAGGAACAGCATGGCGGCACTGAAAGCCTCGTCTCCACCCTCACCAAGTCAGTCAACAGCCACATCCAAATGTTTCCCTCCACCTAATGCATTTCGGCTTCTCTGCTGTGCTCGCTGGCAGCATTGAAACAGCGGTTGATCTCTGGCTTGTGTCTAGCAGCATATGGTCTTTGGTAAGGCTGATTATTGTATGCTGTGGTCCAGATGTAATGGTTTACTTTGTTCTTTCAGAATCTCTGAGTTGATTGAGAAGGAGACAGAGGAATATCGCAAAGCAGACCCTGATCCATTTGATGATCGCCACCCAGGTGACTGGTCTGATTCTCTGAGACTGTGGGCACACAGTGTTTAATTAAGACCAGGACATTAATGTGTGTATGCGTGTGTGTGTGTGTGTGTGTGCTTACAGGAAGAGCAGATCCAGAGTGCATGCTGGGACATCTGCTCAAGATCCTGTTCAAGAATGATGACTTCACCAATGCAGTGAGTCTTCTAAGGGAGTAATGTAGTAATTTGATATATATATGTCCTTTTTTTAAATGGGTTTCAAAAGGAGATTGTTATTGGCTATTGTACTCAATATTTGTACTGTTTGTGTTTGTCTCTAGCTACTGAACAGCTATGTGATGACAAGCAGAGAGCTGTGCTTGAACACGGCTGCCTGTCGCCTGCTGCAGAACATCATGCCTGGTCTGGAGACCGCTGTTGTCTTCCAGGAGAAAGTAGGACCCCCCCTCCACCGCTTCTCATTTCAGCAAGCAGAATACAAAGCCCTTTGTCTCCCATTTCCATGTTTTGTCTGTGACTGTTCCGTCTCTCTCAGGAGGGCCTGGTGGAGAAGCTCTTTTCTTGGGCCAGAGAGGCAGAGAGGCCCCTGTGTACCTATGCTACAGGCCTGCTGGCTCGAGCAATGGAGAACCAGGAGATAGCTGCCAAGTACCGTGAAGAAAACTCTACTCTGGTGGGTTACACAGCCTGTGCACAGCCCCCCCCTCCCCCTCCTTCACTATCACCTCCACACACACTAGATTTCACACCTTATTTTAAAGAGCATTTTCCTAGATTCATTCTCAGTCCTAGATTCAATTTCTAACTTTGGGCTTTTGACTCCCAGGTGCCACTCGTGGTGCAGCGGCTTCGTGAGCTGCTGGACAAGGACAACCAGGATCATCAAGGGCTGAAGAAGCCTGAAAAGACCCTGGACTCCCTGCCTCCTGACGAGGAGGCGGTAGACAAGGAGGAGGTGCAGAGTCAGAGGAAAGAGGAGGGGAGCGGTAGAGAGAGACCCGTGTTCAATGCCAGATCCAGGCCGTCTTTCCAACTGGGTTTATCCCAGAAGGCCAGCAGCCGAGTGGCTGGCAGTGTGAGGCCCACCCCAGACCCTTTATACCTGGCTGCCTCCCCAGAGCTGAGCCTTGGGGAGGCTGAGGCCAGGCCAGGCTCGACGGGAGTCCTTGGAAAGAGGAAAGCTCCGTTAAGGGAGAACGGGAGGAAGGCTAAACAGAAACTGAACTTCCTGTCCGAGCCTGAGGCTGGGGCTGGGACAGGGGCCAGCCAGGACTCTGGGCAGGAGCAGGAGAGGAGTGCCAGCGAGCAGCTGGGTAATAGCAGCTGGTCTGAGATGAGCTCCTGGGTGATAGGGAACAATTACCGTCTGTTCCCCCTCACCTCCGCCATGGAACAACGCCTCATCCTCCAATACCTCACCCCACTTGGGGACTACCAGGAGGTAAGACCCCCTCTTCCTCCACCATCTAGGCCACCTGGACCCTAACATGAGAACACCCAGGCCTCATCTGTGGGGCCTGGAAGTCCTCTGGGGACATAGTACTCATAGTAGCTGTGCCATATGGACCATAGAAGTTGGTCATTCTCTTTTTCTCTTCTCCCCTGTAGCTCCTGGCTGTCTTCATGCAGTTGGACACCAGAGAGCTGCTCATGCACTACATCGACCTCAAACACTCCAGCGATGTCCAGCTGACCTTTGAGGCTCTCCTGGTAAATAACAAGACCTACTCCTTCAGCACACTCGCCAGCTGAACATTTGCCTCTCCTACATTGTGGGGCTGACTTGACCGTAAAAAGGCGATTGTGTCCTACTCAAAGTTTTTGTGGCAAACCTCAGAGCTAATCCGTCACAAGAGCAGAGCAACAGGGAATGTTTAGGGGTGGAAGTGAACTGCAATGTTGTCTGAGTAGTCTGTGATTGTTCACTGGTTTCCAAATATCTCCTACTCCCCATCAAGAGAGCTGAAAAGAGTTTAAGTTAGGTCACAGACAAATGCAAATGAGTGAACCCATTCTCTGTCTCTGTCTGTCTGTCTCTCTCTCTCTCTGTCTTTCTCTCTCTCTGTCTCTGTCTCTGTCTCTCCAGTATCTGGCCTCCCTGCTCCTGCATAAGAAGTTTGCTGCCGAGTTCATCTCTCACGGAGGAGTTCAGATGCTGCTGGAGATCCCCCGGCCTTCCATGGCAGCTACAGGAGTCTCTCTGTGTCTCTACTACCTAGCCTACAACCAGGATGCCATGGAAAGGGTGAGACTAGCACATACACACACACACACACACACACATGGCAGGACAGGCTATGGTGTTCAGTTTGAAGATGAAATGTGCTTCCCCAGGTGTGTATGCTAACTCTTCTGTACGTACCCCAAAGTCTGCATGCTAACTGTTTGTGTGTGTGTGTGTGTGTGTGTGTGTCCAGGTGTGTATGCTGCAGGACTGGGTGCTGTCAGACATGGTGGCCTATGGCCTGTGGCTGCTGGAGTGCTCCCACGCCTCAGGCTGCTGCCACGCCACCATGTTCTTCTCCATCTCCTTCTCCTTCAGAGCCATCCTGCAGCTGTTCGACCAGCAGGACGGACTGCGACGCCTGGTCAACCTGGTAGGACGCTATCCGTTAGCCAGTTAGCACCGAAACAGCACGTCTTCCTGCAGCCCTGACAGCTTGTGTGTTCCACGGCCCTCTCTGCAGATCAGCACCCTGGAGATCATGCGCAGTGCGGAGGAGCAGGTGTCCGTGCTGAGCGATGACCAGGTGTTCTCCAGCAGGCAGACGGCCAAGCACACCTGCATGGCCCTGCGCAGGTACTTCGAAGCCCACCTGGCCTGCAAGGTGGAGCAGGTGAAACAGTCTCTGCAGCGCTCCGAGGGGGGCGCTATCGTGCACCCTCAGCCCTTCTACAAGGTCAGGGACTGGGCGATCTCGTTTACTAATTGTTTCGTTTGAAATCCTTGGGAGGGGGACGACGACACTGTACTCAGTGACTGAGAACATCTTCTTGTTCCAGGCATGCAGCTACAGCCGTGAGCAGGTGGTGGAGATGATGGAGTTCCTGATAGAGTGTGGTCCTTCTGAGCTCCAGTGGGAGCCTGTGGAGGTTTTCCACAAGCTCACCTGCATACCTCTCATGCTGCAGCTCATCTCCATTGCTTGTGACTGGAGGACCTACTATGGCAGGTGGGTGCAGCAGATCCCTAACCCTTAACACCGAATGGTACGACTCTCCTCAACTCTCCAGTCTGTTCTTCAGATCTGAGATCCATTCCCCCCTGTTCCTTTCTTTCTTTTATCTTGTTTCCATGTCTCTTTCTCTCCTCCACCTCCCCCCCCCCACCTCTCTGTCTCCCAGGAGTGACACAGTGCGCTATGCCCTAGACATCCTGGCCATCTTGACAGTGGTCCCCAAAGTGCAGCTGGTCCTAGCAGAGACAGTAGACGTGCTTGACGAAGGAGGCTCCACCGTCTGCACTGTGGGTGAGTCTCAGTCTATACACACTGACACACCCCCCCCCCACACACACACACACACATGACTAGACACAAACAACAGTGGTATGGTTCCTTTTTACGGTTTCGATGGGGCTTTCTGATTGGTCCTCTGCCCTCCCCCCTCCCCCTCTCCAGGCATGAGCATCATCTTGGGCGTGGCCGAGGGCGAGGTGTTCGTGAGCGACGCGGAGATCCAGAAGTCGGCTCTGCAGGTGATCACCAACTGTGTGTGCGGCCCGGACCAAAGCCGCTCAGCTGTTGGCATCTACCTGGCGGCCACGCCCCTGCGGCCACAGCTCCACCCCCACCAGGTGCCCGCTGCCCCGGAGAGCGTGCTGGCCAAGATGTGGCAGGTGGTCCAGTCCAACAACGGCATCAAGGTCAGTCGCCGAGACGTGTCCCGTGACGTACGACATCAGGCGGGGTTGAAACCAGACTGTAACACCGGGCAGCTCTGGATGATTCCTAAGCGTGTGATCAGCTCTGTTTTCCTCCTGCCTTTTCTCCAGGTGCTGCTCTCCCTGCTGACGGTGAAGATGCCCATCACGGATGCAGACCTGATCCGGGCGCTGGCCTGTAAGGCCCTGGTGGGCCTGTCCCGCTGCGGCGCCGTGCGGCAGATCATCAGCAAGCTGCCGCTGTTCAGCAGCGGGCAGCTTCAGCAGCTGATGAAGGAGCCGGTGCTGCAGGACAAACGTAGCGAGCACATGCGCTTCTGCCGCTACGCCGCTCAGCTCATCGAGAGGGTCTCGGGCAGACCCCTGCTCATTGGCACCGACGTGTCATTGGCTCGTCTGCAGAGGGCCAGCGTGGTCGCCCAATCACGGATCACCTTCCCCGAGAAAGAGTTGCTTATGCTGATCAGGAACCACCTGGTGACCAAGGGTCTGCTGGACACGGCCAGCACCCTCACCAGGGAGGCCCAGCTCCCTAGCTCCTCCCTCCTCCCCCCCTTCTCACACCCCTGCGTCTCCCCCTTCCCCGCCCTCGCCGGCGGGCTCTCCTCCTCATCCTCCGCCGTGCTCCCCAGGACGCCGCGGCTAGCCAACGGGGTCGCGGCGCACCTCAGCAGCCACGCCAGCCAATCGGCCGCCGCTCTGTCCACCTCGGCGTCGGTCCAGCAGCAGCCACATTCCTCCTCCACGGTGGCCCCTCCCCACGGCCAAGGCTTGCCTCTGGTGGGCCGGATCCTGTTCTCGCGGGAGAGGCCGGGGTGCAGCCCGCCTGAGTGTGTGGGGAGGAAACCTCGCGTGCTGCGTCAGAAGTCCGACCACGGAGCCTTCATCCAGGTGGGTGTCAGGATCTAGAAACATCTCTGTGCTCCCAGCCGCTAACAGTAACAAGGGACGGGTCTTCCTGATGTTCATGTGTGTAAATGCCGCCTAGCGATCCCTGACCGCCGTGTGTGTGCGCGTGTGTCTGTGTCCGGCTCCAGAGTCCAGCCATGAAGAAGCAGCTGGACAGACACCTCCCCTCCCCCCCCGCCCTGGATGGCATCATCACAGAGTACCTGAGAGAGCAGCACGCTCGCTGCCGTAACCCCGTCACCACCTGCCCCCCCTTCTCCCTCTTCAGCCCCCACCAGTGCCCCGAGCCCAAGCAGCGGCGCCAGGCGCCCACCAACTTCACCATGCGCCTGTCCAAACGCGTGCTGTACCCCAAGTATGGAGGGGTGGACGGAGGCAGCCTGGACAGGCATCTCATCTTCAGCAGGTAGGGACGGATTACAAGTCAGGATTGGCTACTGACATGCAACTCTTGTCAGAGAGGACACAAACGATGTCTCCCCCCCCCCTCCCCCTCCGTCTGCACAGGTTCCGTCCCATGTCTGTGTTCCGGCAGGCGGAGGAGAGCGTGAGCGTGTTCACCTGCTGTGCATTCTCGGCGCGGGAGCGTTTCCTGATGCTGGGCACGTGCACGGGTCACCTGAAGCTCTACAACATCTACACTGGCCTGGAGGAGGCCAGCTACAGCTGCCACAGTCACAGCTACAGCACCATCACACACCTGGAGCCCTCCAGGGTCAGCACACACACACACATGTTTACTGCTATTAGCTACCTACACAGTGTGTTTACAGATGCATCCCTGGTGTTGAGGTGTGTGTGTGTGTGTATCGTGTCATCTTGCAGGACGGCTCCCTGCTCCTCACGTCGTCAGCTTGGAGCATCCCCATGTCGGCTCTCTGGAGCATGGACTCCGTCTTCGTCATGAAGTGAGTCTCCGGAACAGGAAAACAACCTTGTTCTCTTATGGCTCTTTTGAAAGGAACCCGTCTCACCATTCCTTTGCGTTCCTGCTCGTTACAGACACTCGTTCTTGGAGGACAACTACGTGGAGTTCAGCAAGCTGTCTCAGGACAGAGTCATTGGCACCAAAGACCAGATAGCTAACGTGAGTCTTTCTCCCATTTGTCGGATGAATCAGTTCTACGATCCATCTCTAATTCCGTGCGGTTCTGTGTAGACATCTTAGATGAACCCATGTACTGCTTCCAGATCTACGACATCCACACGGGTCAGAAGACCCTGACCCTGAACGACGCGGGATTGGCCAGCAACTACAAGAGGAACTGCGCGACCTTCGACCCCACCGACGAGCTGGTGCTGAACGACGGCGTGATGTGGGACGTGCGCTCGGCGAGGGCCGTCCACAAGTTTGACAAGTTCAACATGAACGTCAGCGGCGTGTTTCACCCCAACAGGCTGGAGGTCATCATCAACACCGAGATCGTATCCTTCAACGTAGTCGTTAGCCCGAGCAGCAAGCGCTCGTTAAGGTAAACACCATGTCAAACAGGCTGCGACACTAAAAGGGACCAAAATAAGTGTGCGTGCGAGTGTGGAAATATGTTGGGCAGCCTTGACCGCGATGCCAGTGGGACTTGCGGACGTTCCACCTGCTTCACACTGTGCCAGCCCTGGACCAGTGCAGGGTGGTCTTCAACAACAACGCCACGGTCATGTACGGAGGTGAGAAACGCACAGGCACACGTTAACCGGCACCTTTCGTTGTGGGGTTTTGGCATGCGTTGAGTTTGGCCCCGCCTCCCTAGCCATGATGCAGGATGCAGAGGATGTGGACGTCAGGGTGATGGGCATCGACCAGCAGGTGAAGAGTCCCTTCGGTTCCTCCTTCAGAACCTTTGATGCCACAGACTACAAGCCCATTGGTAGGGGGTTTCTTTGACCTACTTCCTGCGAGTAGACGACTGTCAGAGCATGGCTGCTAACCACGGTAACTCGGTTTCTTTGCAGCCACAGTTGATGTGAAAAGGAACATTTTCGACCTGTGCACGGACACGAAAGACTGCTACCTGGCTGTCATTGAGGTAACTATAAGTAGAAGTAGTACCCTTTTTTCTTTTCTTTCTTTTTTGTTTCTCGATCTAACCTTTTTTTCTCTGTGTGTGCGTGTGCACGTTCAGAACCAGGATCCGCCCTGTATGGACACAGTGTGTCGTCTGTATGAGGTGGGCCGGCAGCGGCTGGCAGAGGAAGGGGATGAGGATGATGATCAGGTCAGATGGGTTTCGGAAACTTCTAGAATCCGTACAGCATGTCCCATAAGCCATAAATGCATCTGTATATCTGTGTGTGTGTGTGTGTGTGTGTGTACTCACGCACGCTCGGATATCTCATCAGGATGACGACGATCAGGATGACGATGACGACGACGATGATTCGGATGACGACGATGACGAGGACTTGGATGATCTCGATCTGGACACGGACCCTCTGATGGCTGAGTTAGCCAATGCCAACGGGGAGGAGGATGGGCGTTTAGGCTCCTCCCCCTCAGACGAGGAAGCGGTGGCTCAGCTCCTGGATTCTATCGGCGACGATGACGATGATGACGACGACGACTCTGATGCCAACTTGATCGACCTGGACAACAGTGAGTAGTCTGATTGGAGGGAGTCTGTCCCAGTAGAAGAGAAGCTAGAAGTATTTGTGATTGTGTGTCTGTGTGCGTGCAGGTGACAGCTCAGTCAGCTCTGGCAACACTGATACCTCGGACCTGGAGGACCAGCTCCTGCTCTCCTTTGATGACTGATGAGGAAGAGCACACAGGGGCCACAGAAGGACACAGAGCTCCCTCTGGTGGGCTGGAAGACCATCTGTCAATGTGAATCTGATGAACAGGACTGTTGAAATAAATCTGATTATGAAGCCAGGGGAGTGAGTGATAGAGGCTAGGCCACAACAGGCTTCACCTTCTCAGGGTTCTGGGGCTGCGGCAGGGGTTGTGGCTTGGGCTGTGGCTGGGGCTGGGGTTGTGGCTGGGCTGTGGCTGGGGCTGCAGCTGGGGTCATGGCTGAGCTGGGGCTGGGGCTGCAGCTGGGGTTGTGGCTGGGCTGGGGCTGGGGCTGGGGCTTCAGCTGGGGTTGTGGCTGGGCTGGGACTGGGGCTGCGGGTGGAATAGGTTGTCGGAAATGTATACACTTCTGAACGAATGAAGAATTGTGTCACAAGGACAATACGTGAAAAAGGGCTGTAGGGAAAGGAAGCAGAATCTCCCTTCGCATTCCCCATCGTTTAATTTAATTTGTGTTTTTCGAGGTCAGTTTAATTTAGTTTTTAACTTTGCTTTTTATTTATTGATTTTTGGAACTGACACCCTTTTGTGTGGGAGTAGCAGTGTCATAGCAGGCAGCTACAATACAGTCCAGGCAGTGGATGCTGGCGTTATAGAAACGACAGCCCATTGATTTCCACTGCTGACAGATACAGCTCTTCAAACGCAGCCTCACATGGGGTATCACAGTGTCGCCGTGTGAAGATCTGCAAGTTACGCGGTCCTTCAGACCTGGTCGAGTGCTTTCATTGTTAATTTATGGACATCTATTTGGATTCATGCGATGGTCGTACGATGGTGACAGTGCGAATCGGCGTTGTGGTAAAACTAGTGAAGCGAACATCCGACTCCTACAGGTCTGTTCCGTTTGCTACGTTAGCGCTGTGCTCTTCTCACACTGAACCAGGCACAGCAGAGGCCAGCTGTGCTGTTCTAGCCTGGCAACACAGGCTTTTTTGGAAATGTCTGAAAAGAGGAGACGGCAACCCAGTTTGGTATGATGATGATGATGATGATGATGGGAGGTTGTTATGTTGCTTAACGAGAGCAACAGATTTCACACACCAAGCAAAACAACAAGCAATAAAGCCGAACATGACTTTTTCCGGTCTCTGTTATGGATGAACAACTGTTCCCTGAGTGTCACCATATCACTCTCTTGACAAATGACACTGGGTGAAAGAATGAACTGTGAGTGAACATGCAACTGACCCATCAGTTGCTCGTCCCCACCTGTCTGATCCGCTCATATGTAAGTATGAACGGGGGGGGATATAAAGGTTGTTTTGTAACACTGCCTCCACCTGGCCACACCTCTCCCTGTGTGGGAGCAACTGTGCACCCGTGCTGTCTGTTTCCATCTTTGTTTTGGACGGGTTCTTTTTTTTTTTCCAGTTGTCCTTATTTGCAAAGGGCTGAAATATATATATCTTAAAAGCTGTCCTGTCATAGAGTAACTCTATTTTGATATGTAAGGAAATCAAAATAATAAACACGTTTTTTTTTCTACTTGGTGTGTTTGTTCATTTGAAAAGAGGGAGTCACCTTTTTAAATAATTATATTTAGTGGAAATACATTGTAGAATATCCAATCAGTCCTCCAATACAAGTTGGATCACCTTGTCTTTGCTATGTCAGACTAATGGTGTTCGCAGGAGAGAGTTCTTCCTGGGCCATGCTAACTTATGGCCCACACTCAAATACAAGTACAGCATGCAGGGTAAACCCACTCGCGGCCTGGCTCGACAATCAGAAGTTTTATTTGGTTTGGCCAGAGAAGGATAGTGCATGCTGAGTGCAGGCCTGGGAAGAGTGCAGAATGACTCTGGCCATGTCTGTGTTTGAGAAACAGCCCTGGCCACAGTGGCGTGAGAGACTTCGTGAGATTCGTTATTTAAACGTGTCAACACATGTTCTGTGGGTACGTGTGGGGCAGCTACTTTTGGAAGCGCGTTCGGCACAAACTTGGTCAGTGTCGATGCCAGCATCTAAACATGCAAGGTCTCCTTACCGCTGACTTTTGTAACATTCAGGGGCTTTTGTTGCGTCTTAGTTAGACTCAGTTAGGTGTCTCGTTCGCTGCCTGACAACCTCTGGTTGCTCCTGTGGCACCGTGACCTGAGCTTTGCAAAAGGTGAACGCACTGCGGCATTACTCACAGAACGCTGTGTCAGACAGAGAGAGACAGAGAGAGAGAGACAGAGAGAGAGAGAGGGTTGAAGGAACTAATTCGCAGGCCTCTAAACTCTCCTTTCATCTTTGCACCTGTTCCTCATTTTAGCAGCCAAGCGTGTGTGTGTATGTGCGTGCTGCATGAGCAGGCCAGCGACACGGCTGTCAGATTCTTTCAGGAAGAGAGAGAGATTCCCTCTGTCTTATTCCCCCTCCCTCCCTCCTGCCCTGGTCCTTACCCCTTCCTTTAACCTACACCCCACCTCGCACTCATGCACACATGTTAAAGCAATTAATCCTTCGTCAGACGTCACCACCTGTTTGTCCCCTCCAGACTGAGGTCTACACCTCCCTTTCTCTCCTCCCCCACCCTTCTTTCCTCGCAGCCTAGGCATTTACACTCACACGCGTACGTTCACACACACGCAGAGCACACACAAACACTCCTTCCTCTTCCCATCACTCTAGAGCGGGCTGACAATCTCAGGCTTTGATCACTGTTCCATTACCATGGGACCATGATGGGTCCTGATTTCTCCTCCCCCCTTTCACCTCATCTCCTCCCCCACATTCCCCCATCTCTCCATCTCTTCCTGTCTTGGTTCCCCTCCCCCAGTTCAATTCCCTCAACCCCACGCCGGACCCCCCCCCCCCCCCCTCTCTCTCTCTCCCCTTCTGCAGCTGTTTCCTGTGAACATAGAATGATGGAAGATCTCTGAGGATTGCAGTACTCTATACAATCTGTCCTAGTTCCTCCCGGATGACATCACATGAGAGATCGAATGGATGTGCAGCTACCCTAGCCTGTGTTTTAGTTGGCAGGCAGTACAGACATGTCATCACGGAATACCTGCAACAGTCCAGACATTTTCAAAAAGACAAATGAAAAGATCACAGATCAAAGCACACTTTACGGCTCACCGAGTTTTATATCTCACACTGTACGACATGTAACCCCACAGAGAACAGCCCTGTCATAAACCTCTCTTAGCTGTCATGAGAGAAACCTGTTAAACCCAACGCCTCTAAAACTATTCCCTGGATACGTTTTAAAGCGCTGGAGCAAAAGGGCATGGAAAGGTTTTAATTTATTCATAGAATGAGTAATCTAAATAGGCCTATCACAGGAATTAAAACCACATGGAACCATGGGTGTGGAACATTCCAGTAATTCTTAAGTGATGTGTTGATTATATCACGTATACAGGACAACGTACTTTCCTCTTCTCTCTTTTCTGACATTTAGAAAGAAACAATTACAATGCGCTTATCAGATTTGATGACAAGTCTGAGATGAATCCCTAATCGTATTGACATGGATTTCATCACCAAATCATCTCCGCACACTTTTCGCAGTAGGAACACCCAGAGCCTTTAGTTCTAGACAGACAGCCAAGCTAACAGAAGCCACATGGCATTCTGAAAGTGACCAAGAACTCACCCGTGTGGGAACTAAGTAGCTTGGGGAGTCCAACCACAGTGACAGACCTGACGGATTGAACAGTGAAGCCAGCCTCCCCAGTCATTTCTCTCCCCATTTCGTGTTTGTGTTTATGACCAAGCACACTTAAACGCCAGGCCAAACTCGACAGGGCGAAGCCAGAGCGTTTTATATAGAAAACACTAAAAGCGCAAACAAGCCGGGATCACGAACACGGGCGGATGAGGGGATATGGGGAGATGGTGTGCGTGTGAAAAGCTGGGCTGTGCCCCAGAGCCCTGTGGAGATATGGTATACCTGCCAATCCCAGCCTGGCGCAGTTTACAAGCTGTGGTTTCCCTCCACAAAACCAAGAGATTTTACTATTCCTATATTTTATAACCCCTTTTTGTTGACTGTAATTCCATACACTGCACAGCAGGCCCCTGTTCTCTACAAGCAGATCTGAGTTGGTATCCCACCCTAACTATCACTTGTTTGAAATATGATTCTATTGGATGCAGATGAATCAAACACTATCTCATTGTACTTCATGAAACACACATGCTTTTTTTTACAGTCCTCCTAATGAAGGAAACAGACCAGAAAAGCTTAAAGGGTGTCTCTACAAAGCTAGAGTTTCTGTGCACAGTACAGCCAAGCCAATTGAGTTGTCTGGCAAGACAAGAACTTGACAAGCTAATGTCTTCCCTCCTGATGTTGACGCGCCTGAGACGCTCATCCTCCGGCAGAGGGCAGCGTTCCGTTTTGCTCAACGAGAGAGGAAAAGAAAGTGCTTCTGTTACTAATTTTTAAACTTTGTTAAGGTTGAGCTAACGTGAATGTAAAAGGTTAAAGGTTAGGATTCGATCAGCCAAGTGGAGGCGTGTAAGTAGCGGAATTGTCCCTTAATTCTGCACTACTATAAAACAATATTACATTTTATAAGGTTTCTGATTGATGGTGTGGATATGATATCGACATGTCAGCTCTTTACTGGGTAGCCTACGATGCTTTAACGGGTCTAAATGGCATGCATTCGGAGTGAATCCCTCGTTCCGTAACAAGGTATGTAAAGTATGTATCGGATGCGGAGCTTGTTGCATGTCGGTGTCAAACCCAGATAATGAGGCAGCCAGAGGCCTCAGATGTGCTGGATAGACGTGCAAAACATGACACGTTATCGACCGTTAAACAAGAACAGGCTGTGACACATTATTTCCCAGCAGAAAAATCACAGTGGATGTTATTGGATATATGCTGCTGATGTCCCAGTTACAAAACACAATCCAAATGTGTTTGGTTTAGAAAAAATGAACTGAGCAAATAATCTATCCTCTAAATTCAATTCCCAGTTTAAAAAAAAATCAGCGTTCATGCATTGACGATGCATCGATACCACAAATAGCAATGTGGGACATTAATGACGTGCAGAAATTCCACAGCTCAAGGCAAAGTATTTTACTGTCACCGACGCTTTTCGACCCTCTACGGATACCGTACAAAGGCAGGTCCATGGCTCTGAAAAAATTCTTGACAAGTTGTGAAAGAAAGTTATCTCCACTGCAATGCACAGATATCTGTGTGCTGATTTTCAACGAGTGACAGTAAGATATGTAGGAAATACCAAATATGAGGTACTAGTCCAAAATACTACTAACTAAACAAAAAATACATACGACACTATCGCGAAGAAATTGTTTGGTAAGTTCTGCCTGCTAGCTAGCTAACTGTAAACAGTATGATATGGTTCATTTAGTTTAGCTGACGTTTTATAGCTGTCACATTCCAATCGTTGCAGTAACATGCAATTATCAAGTCCGTGACCTGGGAAAGGAGAGGATGTAATGCTGGACGAAAATAAAAGGTACACAGTCAAATAAATACATATGATATTGTATTTGTTCGCATGTCCTTGTGTTTAACGTGAATAGGATTATTTATATTCGGGTTGTCATTGTAATCAGTCTGTCAGTCTTGGGCTATGATATGTGTGCTGTTCTGTCCTCAGCATTGAGGAGGAACGGTCCCCTGGAGAGAGAGGCTTGCTTCACCTCTGGAGAGGCTGCGGTGGGAATGTTAGCCCCGAGTGTCCGCTCCTGTCTCGCCCTGTTCTGCAGGTTTCTCTGGGAGCCTGTCATGGACTTCTATTGGCCGAGGGTGAGCCTGTCATTCTTGGGCGGTAGCGTGTGCACAGCTTACCGACTCAGATGTCAATCACGCCACAGTAGGCTTATACGCTAACGTCTTGTCTCCTCCTCTTCCCCAGGCGGGCTGGTGTACAGCTGGGGTGACCTGTCCTGGAGGCAGGGGCTGAGAGTCCCCCTAGCAGCACCCCTACTCGAAGACACCCTGATTGGCCAGTGGGTTGTGTCGGTGGCTGCCGGGAGCTTCCATAGTGGGGCAGTCACAGAGGATGGGGCGGTCTACATGTGGGGGGAGAATAACTATGGCCAGTGTGGGGTGTTGGACAAGGGCCTGGTTCCAGAGCCTTCCCTTATCAGCGTGGTGGACTCGGACAGCATCCCTCCACAGGTGGTCAGAGTGACGGAGCTGTCCTGTGGAGAGCAACACACGCTGGCACTGTGTGTTCAGCATGAGGTGTGGGCTTGGGGAAGCGGCTGCCAGCTGGGCCTTGTTACCAAGACCTTCCCCGTCTTGAGGCCCCAGAAGGTGGAGCACCTGTCAGGGAGGCATGTGATCCAACTGGCCTGTGGGGCTTTCCACAGCCTGGCCCTGGTTCGTAGTCTACCTCCCCAGGACCACATTACCCAGAGGTCCTCTGACAAGTGTGGACAGTGTAAGCAGCTGCTGTACTCCCATACTGACTATGATGACCACAGCATCATCTCTGACAGCCACTACTGCCCGCTGGGGGTGGAACTGGACTCAGGCAGGTGGTCAAGACAGTCAACCCCAAAAGAGAGGCTTGCAGCCTGGCGTCATCCTCACAGTGACAGCCAATCCCCTGAATCAGTCCCAGCCCAAACCCGGGATCGAGTACAGGCTTTGGTTCGAAATGCACAATTAGGCTGCCCCGACTCGGACTCTGACTCTGACTCTGCTCAGTTCTCCTTGTCTGTTTCTCCATCACTTTTAGAAGAGGTCTCTCCGTCTCCTTCCACAGAGTCCAACAGAGGGGCCACACCAGAGCCCCCTCCTCAGGAACACAGCTGCCCTGTAGCTCAGACAGACGCCACAGATTCCTATCCTCAGCGAACCCAGCTCTTTTCTGACGAGTACGATCTCAAAGACTTCTGTAGTAGACTCTACGATCCCTTATTGGCTGAGCTGACAAACGGCTCTACTGCAGAGTCACCCTGCAATGAGCGCCTTTCTTCAAGTTATGAGGAGGCCTCCCCCGTAAGGACCCCCTCCTGCCGGTATGGGTCTCCCCAGGGACCAGGGAGTGTGGCAGGGTGGTGGCAGGGCAGGAACAAGGCTGTAGGTGGGCGCTGGTGTGTGGAGGAGAACTTGAAGGGCAAGAAGAGCGCCAGTCTGGCTGACATACTGCTGGAAGATGCCTCAGCAGCCAATAGGAGGAGGTCTCTCCCAGGAGCACTCTCTAATGGTATTCAGTTAAACCTTTATCTATTGGTTGCGTGTACGGAACATGTATTTAAAGGTTTCAAATAGCCTTATGTGATACGTGTAGATTGGATGTATTAAGGACTCTTACTTCCTCATATGAACCCGTCTAAATGAACACTAGTACCAATCTCAACTGTTTCCCATCTGTCTGGCCGTCCGTCTGGGCAGCATCACCAGTTCTGCCCAGAGGGAAGAGCCAGAGGAGCAGGCTGAATGGGACGGTGCCTGGTGAGGAGGAGGCTGAAGAGCAGCTGCCCTCCCTGAGAAACGAGGTGTGGAGCTGGGGCAGGGGCCAGGAGGGCCAGCTGGGGCATGGAGACCACCTGCCCAGGTACGACCAACACACACACACATACAGCCCATAATAGTGACTGGTTGCTCAGACGGATACCTGCCCTTGTGTTCCTCATCTCCAGGCTCCAGCCCCTGTGTGTCAAGACTCTGAACGAAGAGGAAGTTGTCAGGGTGGCCGCAGGGACATTTCATTCTGTGGCCATCACTGCAACATGTCAGGTAGCACACACAGGCAAACACGCCTGCACACACGGCACTCACACACGTGCATTATTTTACACGTGAATTCCTGCACCTACACGTGACCATATCAAAGTAGCTCTGTAGGCAGAGACATCAGATTCAACGCGACTGCTGAATCCATGACACGTAACCGTATTTCCGCAGGTGTTTAGCTGGGGCAGCAACATGAGCGGCCAGCTGGGACACATGATGAGTCCCACCACCCGCCCTCAACAGGCCAAGGTGCTGCGCTGTGTTACCACACCTGTGTTCCTCCACCCTGGACACTGCTGAATGTGTGCATGACCAACCAGCTCTGTGTGTTCTTGCGGGCCTCCGTAGATCTCCGAGGGGATCCGCGTGTGGGATGTGGCGGCGGGTCAGACCCACTCCCTGTTCCTGGCGGACGAAGACTGCCTCCAGCCCGTGCTCTGCTACAGCGGACAGCAAGCCTCGCAGAGGTCAGCGGAGGGGTCGTCTCCGAGGTCACGGGAGAGATCGTGCCCCAGAGGAGAGGTGCACACAGTCAGACCGATCCTGCAGCCTTTCTGCGTGGACGTGAGTGCACCGTCAGTGGGTTGTGTTTAGGATGAACATGCCCATGTTTGACACTGTAGGCTATGTTAGTTAGAGCCGTTCTGGCTGTGTAAAGTGCTGTCTGGCGCTGCAGATGGGCTATGTGAGCAGCGTGGGCTGCGGCGGGCAGAGCTGCGTGGCGCTGGCAGACCACAACGTCATGGGCTTCATCGGCGGCATCCACGAGCTGGCTGCTTCCGAGAGGAAGTCCTACTGCAAGCTCGTCAACGTCAGGAAGCGCGTCGTCTGCCCGCTGCTCAACAGAGGTGAGATGAGGGCAACGGCAAGGAAGGGGGGGGGGAGAGAAGAGTTCTTCAGAGTCGCCATCATCATGCTCTAAATGGTAGTTGGACACTTATTTCTGTAGCACAATCAGTGTCACAGCAAGGTCTTCACAGACGCCCACAGATCCAACCTCAACCTTCAAATAAGACATGGATATCTGTCAGTTCCCCCAGGAACAGCAGTTCAGTGAGGGTTCCCCTTCCTCCAGAGACGGTTATGTTCCTCTTTCTGCTTTGGCCTTGCAGAGAGCGTGGGCTCCACCTTGGGCCAGTGCAGCCTGCTCTTCCAGACTATGGGGGCCAGTTTCAGTCGCCTGTGTCAGCTGACAGGACAGAACTCTGTCTCCCTCACTTCCTTCCTGCGTCACGCCCAAAACCGTGACATCACAGGCCTGCTCCTTGTCCGACACTCGGCCCTTTTCCTGAAGACTTACACAGAGTAAGTAGACATCTGATACTGATAAGGACACATTTAGAACAACCAAGTACACAACAAAGCTCTCTCTGCCTCTTCTATGGCCAGTTTAAATTGATCTTCTGTCTAAAACGGGGGAATTTACTGTCCTTTCCTCCCTCTCCCCCTGTCTCCTCTCCCCCTGTCTCCTCTCCCCCTGTCTCCTCTCCCCCCTCCCTCCACCCCCCCTCCCTCTCCAGATACTGTGGTTCAGTTGGCAACTTCCAGGTGATGGGAGGTTTCCAGGCCATCATGAAGATCTCTGTGTAAGGTGCTGCATTCTCACACTGTAACCCCGTTCATTCAGACGGATCCTCTCCTGTCACGAAAAGCCCTCATTCGTCATCTCCCTCCTAACGGCCCCCCTCCTCCTCCCCGCCTTCTTTCACCTTCCTGTCCGTTCTCTCAGGGAGTGTTTTGGGAAGAAGCTGGAGTTGCTGCGGCAACTGTCAGAGAGCCAAGAGAAGCTGCTACCGGGGGACCTGCTGGTGTCTCTGTGCTACAGGCCTCTGGAGCAGCTCCACCAGTACAGCAGGCTGCTGCTCAAGCTGGCCACCTGCTTCGACGTGGTGCGTGTTCAGAGCCCCCCCCCCTCCTCCGCCCCCCCCATCCCTCGCCCCCCCCAGGCCTGCCCTGTGTCTCCTGACACTGCATGCCGGATGATGAAATCCTTTTAATTGCTTGCAAATGATGTACTCAAGAGCATACACATTGCTTGAAGTATATAATTATTCTTATTACGTGCAATAAAAAAAAATCAGTCATTAGAGATGACATTTGTCAAGTACCTCTCTTTTGTGGTGAGAAGCAGCGATGACTCACGCTGTGTTTGTGTGGGTAGCAGAACACGGACGCCTACCAGCATCTCCAGGAGGCCTGCTCCAGGTACGAGGACCTGTCCAACAGCCTGCGCAGGAAGAGGAAGGAGGCTGAGAACACCTGCCTCTTCTGGAAGACCTTCTCAGGAAGGACCACGGTGAGTGTCCCCATCAGAGCACGCTGTGCCACCAACACCTGTCAGTCATGGCTTCAGTACCATGACCACCACCAGTACCACCACCTTCAGTACCATGCTTCATACCATAACGGACTGGTCGTCAAGGTGACTTCAAAGTCATTCAATGGGCTCAAGGCTTAGGACTACAAGGGGTTCTCACAGGTGTGTGTTCTCTCCCCCCCCCATACTGAGCCAAGCTTCATCTAGCTCAGGGAATAAAGGTGGATGCTGTGTGGTTCTGTCTCCGGTCCTCCTCCCCCTAACAGGACTCCCTCCGTCTGCCCTCACGGCGCCTGCTGTGCGAGACCAGCAACAAGTCCCTGACCCTGCAGAACGCCGGACTCTTCTCCGTCAACTGGTTCATCCTTTTCAACGACGCCCTGGTCCACGCGCAGGTGAGACCTACGCGGGAGGCCCGCGTGGCTGGGGGGGGGGGGCGCGTAGAAGCCAGCTGGCCTGCAACCCTGCAGACGCAGCCGACGAAACCTGACTGGAAATCATCTTGTAGGCCCATTTCATCCTGTGATATGTGGTTGTGACTGAGCTGCATGTTGTGTTTCTCTTGTTCTATCAGGGCACCATCCCCTCTAAGGGCTTTGTAAGTACTTCACGTTCAGTTCCATGGAGTGATGTCAGCTTTTGTCGTCGTCCACCCAGTTTTCTGTTGCCTCCCTGCTCCTTTTTATTGCCTGTATGGGTGTGTTTGTGGCAGCTAGGTGTGGGTCTGAGAACAGAGTGCTTTTAGTAGCTGAACACCTCAGAAGCTCCCGTCAGTGACGCCCAGTGTTTACTCAGCAAACAGCCCAACTGCAGCTGCAGGATGAGTTTCAACTTGATACATTGAAGGCGCGCTCGCCCGCACCGCAACGATTAAAAAATCCTGCTTCGTCGTGATCCGCCGCCGTTTTGGCCGTCGTCGCCTCGTCGGTACAACGGGCCACGTCGCGCGGCGTTGCTCGATTTACCCGGTCGCTGAGTTCTTCGTCTGTCTTGATTTCCTTCTCCGAATGTAGGCCAGACGGCCCCACGTAGCGAACGTGATTAGAGCGAATACCCCTGTGCAGCAGAACACTTGTGTTGTGTATCAGCAAGTGAGTCTGTGCTCCAGCTCTTTGATGATCCCTCTCGCTAGCGTCTCTCCCCCCCCCCCCCCCCGTAGCCCTCTGCAGTCTGCTGCTTCACCCTGGCGAGGGGCCGCTCTCCCCCCTCTCTCCGTGTTTGTGTTTGCTGCGTGTCTGCTGCTTTCCTTCTTAGTCTTTGATGCTTCGTGCCAATATCTTTTGATCAGACGTGACAAATAAAGTGGCCTAAGCGGTGTTTCGTCTCTGGCCTGGAAACGTATCAGTTCGTGACGAAGTCCCACAGAACCCTCTCTGGAACAGGCACCGTCCCTGATGATCCAAATTTGCGAAAAGCTACTATTTTGAAACTTCTTCTAATGGACAGACATGACTTGTTTATAGAACACCGCCCCCCCCCCCTTCCCTCGTTAATGCGTTGTCAAGGCAACTTTGCCACTTCCTAATTTTCGACCATAACCACGTTGGTGGAATGTAAAGAAGTGCCCGTTACTTCAGTAAGATTAGCAGGTTTCACTATCTATCACACTTACCAACCCCCTAACTTCCCAGCAGGTTCTTTCCAAAGGGGAATAAGAAGCCGAGCCACTAGCTAAGCACAGATTTATTCTTTGCAGTTGAGCAATTTTCATGTCATTGCGAAGAAACCATTACTTGAATTCCATGTTTTGTTTTGTTTTTCCTTCTGTTGCAAAACAAGGTCATAGCTACCCAGCCACACTATTGCGACAGAAAGGATTCTGTTGTGTAAGGCCATGTGCTCCTGCATTCATTGTTGTTATTTTGATATCTGAACTCGTGTCTCCCCTCAGTTCTCCTCGCACCACGTGTACCCTCTGGCCATCCTGTGGGTGGAGCCTGTTACCCAGGAAACCAGCAGCCTGTGAGTCCTCTCGTTCTACAGGCCTTCTGTGGGTCGTGTTTATCAGTTTGTCTGTCTAACCTTTGAGTTTTTCTGTCCACCGAAGTACTGCTGCATCTATGATCTTCTGCTGTACTTTCTACTCATCTAAGTGTCTGTTAAATTAATCAAATGCATAAGGCCAATGGAATGTTTTTGTTTTTTTGTGCCCTTCCAGGTATGGCATTAAGGTGACCACACCAGAGGAGAGTTTCACGCTGCTAGCTACCTCACCTCAGGAAAAGGTCGAGGTCCATAACTAGTCTGCATGAGGTTTAACCTTGATGTGGCAAGTCACATGACTCTGAGTTACCTAACTCTCCTGTACGTGTGTGTGTGTCTCTCTCTCTGCAGGCTAAGTGGCTGCGCGCCCTGAACCAGGCTGTGGAACGGCAGGTTGTGATGGGGGACAGGGTGGGGGTGGGCGGTGCCGTTGCCGTGTCGCGCTCCGCCTCCTACACCTTCACCAGGGACGGCCGCCTGAAGGATGCCACCTACTGTGGGCGCTGGCTCAATGCCACGCCCCACGGCAGGTCAGTCACCCACGCTGACGTCCCTCGTTCCATCCTCAAACACGTTACTTTCGTGCTCTTAACTCCTTCCGTCGATGTTCGATCATGTTTCAGGGGCACTATGAAGTGGCCTGATGGGAGAACATACACTGGAACATTTAAAAAGGGATTGGAGGATGGGTGAGATACAGAGTATAATGTCAGAAGATAGTCACCTCTGTTAACTCTTGGTTAGGACTTCACATTCTCTGAGATACGTTTTGTTAATCATCTACAGAAGGACTGTTAGTATTAGGCTGATAGTGTTAGGCTGATAGTGTTATCCATTGTTCGGTCGGTGTGTTTCTCCCTCGTCTGGTAGCTATGGAGACTGTGTGATGCCCAACAAGCTGCTGAATAAGCCTGATCGTTACCTTGGCCAGTGGAGGGAGGGCAGGATCCATGGGTTTGGGACCTACAGGTCAGCCTGCCCGCCCGCCTGTCTGCCTGTTCGCCTGCCTGCCTGCCTGCCTGTCTGTGCACCTGCCTGTCTGTCTGTCCGCCTGTCTGTATGCGTGTGTCAACCCTAGTAAATGCCAAGTGTGCATGTCTGAGTGTTAGAGGTGTAACAGTGGCGTGTGCTGTACCTGGCCAGGTATGCCTCAGGGGAGGTGTACGAGGGCTCCTTTCATGACACCCTGCGCCAGGGCCACGGCATGCTGAGCAGCGGCAAGCTCGCTCGCTCCTCCTCCAGCGTGTTCGTCGGCCAATGGCTGCAGGACAAGAGGACCGGCTACGGCGTCTTCGACGACATCACAAAGTAGGTCCTCGCACCCGGTTTCTCCAGTAGCTTCCCTACAGCTTAGATTCATGTTTGTCCTCTTTAACAAGCCAGTGGGTTTCATCTGGGCGTGGTGTCAAACAGTGTGTGATGTGTGAGTCAGTTGTTAAGCTCCCATGTTGTGTTAGAGGTGAGAAGTACATGGGCATGTGGCAGGAGGACCAGCGCCAGGGCAGCGCTGTGGTGGTCACGCAGTTTGGCCTGTACTTCGAGGGCACCTTCAGCAACAACAAGATGACAGTGAGTCGTGCGAATGGCCATGTTGTCATGAGAGGTAGAGGGGGGAGAACACTCCCCCTTCATGTGCAGTGACGCGTGTCTGGCTCACCCTCAGGGCACCGGCCTCCTAGTGGTCGACGACGACACTTCATTCCAGGGAGAGTTCTCCGACGACTGGATACTCAATGGGAAGGTAGTGGAAGATGCTGAGGAAGGTGTAGATGAATGAGGCAATGTCCCGATGGGGACATTGTGTGGGGTTTTGCACACTTCTCAATATGTTCTCACCATTTCCATTTCACACTTTCTTCTTCATTCATTCCCTCCAAACACACACACGTGGCCCTGGTCCTTTCAGGGTACCTTGTCCATGCCTAATGGGGACCATATTGAGGGTCAGTTCAGTGGAGAGTGGGCCACAGGCCTGAAGATAGAGGGCAGGTACACCAAGCCCAACCTCTACATGACAGAGAGGAGAGAGAAGACCTCTGAGCTGTAAGTACAGGCAGCTGTGTTGTTTGTGGGCGAGCGGGCAGAGGTTATGTGCAGTGTGTTAATACATGTGTGTATGTGTGTGTGTGTGTGTGTGTGTGTGTAGTAAATTGGGTCGCTTGGCAGTGCCTGCTGATCAGAAGTGGAGGTCAGTGTTTGAGGAGTGTTGGAGAGGGCTGGACTGTGACTCACCAGGACAAGGGGACACCAAGAGGGCATGGGAGAAAATAGCTGTCACACTCACCATGGGTCACAGGAACAGGTCAATAACACACACATACACACAAAAAGATTTAGACATGAACACACGGATGCACCTAACACGTGTGTGTGTGTGTGTGTGTGTAGTCCAGAGTTGTTAACTCGTAGTCAGAGGAGGACCCTGGAGAAGCTGGAGGTCATCCCTCAACACGTCGGTCCTGTGACTACTGCCTACTACAACAGCATCAGACGCTACCTCTCCAAGGTACTGCACCACCCTCTCACACTCCACCTCTCCAAGGTACTGCACCACCCTCTCACACTCCACCTCTCCAAGGTACTGCACCACCCTCTCACACTCCACCTTTATCAGTGGTTACCTCCTACCTTCCGCCCCTCCCCAGGCGTGTGAGACCCCCCTACACCCTCTGGGCTGCTTGCTGGAGACCCTGGTGACCGTGTACAGGATGACCTACGTGGGAGTGGGCTCCAACCGACGGCTGCTGCGTCAGGCCGTGGAGGAGATCAGATCCTACCTCACGCGCATCTTCCAGCTTGTCAGGTACACCGCCAGACCGCTCTGCTCTGGTGTCTTCTGCTCTGCTCAGCGATGGTGTTCACAGGGATATCCTTCACTGCTACCCGTGGTGAACCTGTTTCTCCTGGCGTCTCCAGGTTCCTGTTCCCAGATCTCCCAGAGGAGGGGACCTTCATCCCAGAATGTTCCTCCTCCACAGCCTCCAGCCAGCTGGGGTGGCTGGGATCTCCTGTTCCCCTGACAGAGGCTGGCCAGCAGGGGTGAGTCTGCTTTATAGAGCCTTCTAGTCTAGCGTTAAGAGTTATTTGTTAATTCACTGTACTAGACGAGTCTATAATATGATTTCACACCTGTCTTGTCTCCCGTCCCCCCTCCTCCAGCTGTGTGGTGAGCAGCTCCAGCCTGCTGCTGCCTGTGCTGCTGCCTCGCCTCTACCCCCCTCTCTTCACCCTCTACTGCCTCCACCAGGAGAGGCAGGAGGCCGACTACTGGGACTGTGTCAACCGCCTCAACAAGCAGTCTGACCAGGCCCTGCTCGCCTTCCTTGGGGTGCAAGAGTGAGTCACGACACATACCTGGTTGGTTAACACTGGTTTTGATAAGTCCTTGCTTGATCCTTTCCCATGGTGACTGTTGTGTCTGGACTTGTAGGAGGTTCTGGCCGGTGTCTGTCTCTGTACTGGGGGAGCAGAAACAGGTGAGCGCCACCCAGCTAGTCCAGCCTCCTCTGCCCTCCTCATCCAGCCTCCAGTTCCACTGCTCCTGTCTGTCTCTGCTGCTGAAGACTTGTCCTCTGGCTTCTCTGGATGTCAGGTCCTCTTTAGCAACTGCAGGACAGCTGCTTCGCAAGGCTGGGGCCTTATTCTATATCACACACCACACTATCATAGTCCTCTTACATAAGTTTGTGTCCCGCTCTCATCAGCCAGGCAGTAACTCACTATAAACAAGCAAACAAAGAAAAAAGCTTAAGGTCGTGTCTGGGAAGTTCTGCTGTCAGTAAGATACAGATTAGAAGAAGGCTACAGTGTTGCATTCCTGGGGTGTGATGTTTGCTCATGCCTGTTTTTCCCAAACCGTTTTCCTGTCCGCTCCCAGGTCCTCTCCAGCACTAGAGACACTTGCTTCGCCTCTGCTGTGGAGACACTTCAGCAGCTCAGGTAAGCACACTAGTCCAGCGGTGCTACTACGGTACCGTCGGAATCTACTATGTTACAGCCCTCGCTTCTCTCCTTGTAGTACCACATTCACTCCATCAGACAAGCTGCTGGTGATCCACCTAACCTTCAAGGAACTGAAACAGGAAGTACAAGGCCTCCTGGATGGGAACTTCCTGTTTTCCATGGACGACCTCCTCCCTCTCTCCCTGTATGTGGTGCTCCGAGCCAGGTATGACATCGTCATCGTCATCCAGAGGAACCATCCGAAGTGGATGTGGTGGGCAGCGAGGTGGATGTGGTGGGCGGCGAGGTGGATGTGGTGGGCGGCGAGGTGGATGTGGTGGGCAGCAAGGTGGATGTGGTGGGCAGCAAGGTGGATGTGGTGGGCAGCGAGGTGGATGCGGTGGGCAGCGAGGTGGATGCGGTGGGCGGCGAGGTGGATGCGGTGGGCAGCGAGGTGGATGCGGTGGGCAGGGAGGTGGATGCGGTGGGCAGGGAGGTGGATGCGGTGGGCAGGGAGGTGGATGCGGTGGGCAGCGAGGATGTGGGTCTGGTGATGCTGATGCGGTGGGCAGCGAGGTGGATGCGGCGGGCAGTGAGGTGGATGCGGTGGGCAGGGAGGTGGATGCGGTGGGCAGCGAGGTGGTTGCGGTGGGCAGGGAGGTGGATGCGGTGGGCAGCGAGGATGTGGGTCTGGTGATGCTGATGCGGTTCTCTCGGTTCAGGATCAGAAACCTGGGAGCTGAGGTGAGCCTGATAGAGGACCTGATGGAGCCGTGTTTACAGCATGGAGAGCTGGGCCTCATGTTCACCACACTCCAGGTACACTTCAAACCACAAACACACTTATTACTTATGTATACTGGCTACAGAAAAGCCCAACAACATAGAGTACGGTAAACACAGAGACCTGCCAGCTAGCTGGATTACAGCTCTTGTATCAGATGATCATTAGGAGGACTTGGTTTACAAAGTCATGGTGGTTCTCTGGTCTTCTGTGTCTTCGTGTGTGTCAAGGCTTGCTATGTCCACATCCAGCGGGAGAAGACCACATAATGAGGGCTAGGAACCAGAGAGGTGATATCCAGACAGGTACAAGCTCTGATGATCAACATTGTATACTGACAATTGACTATGACCACAACGACTTGGAGACTCGACACTGCAGTTTAGATGAGAGGTACTGAATGTATGCTCTCTACGTCGGTGACACCACAGCACCTCTGACAAGAACACGATGGCTTCTGTCTAAATACTGCCTCTGTCACCACACCACTGTTTCAGCCCTCTGTAGGGACCAGCAAGGTATTAGCAAGCTAGAATTTGGTCATATGTCCTCATCAGTGGGCTTGATGACTGGTTACATAATAATAATAATGATAGTGTCAATGTTGATTTGGGTGTGGCCAGAATCATTCTAAAGGGAGTTACAGCAGAATGTAGAAGAGATTATGAAAAGCTTATAACACTGGAAAATGTTTACTATTGAAGAGTTTTATGAACAGAAACAAATGGAAAATGTCTAGTATGCTGCAATTTTATTTTTGGGAATTGAATTTATTTTTTCTAATGTGTAGATTAACAATGATTTTCACTCATTTTAAATGACAGTGGACGGTAACTGTGTTAACTACTGTACTAAAGGATCTCAAAAGAGGAGATGGACTGCTTAAAAATGCTGCCGATTGGTGTTATATATAAGAATGTATATAATACGTCAAGCTCCGGCGTATATTCAAAACAGCAATATTCTTGAAGATGTTTTCAGATATTTGATACAAGCATCCAATTTGTGTGCGTGTGAATGTGAATGTGTGCTACTGGTTGCTTTGTGCGGTGAGCGTGCGTGTGTGTGTGAATGTGTACTACTGGTTGCTTTGTGCGGTGAGCGTGCGCGTGTGCGTGTGTGTGTGTGTGTGTGTGTGAGTGAGCGTGTGTGTGTGTGCGAGTGACCAAGATTGAACTTGACACGGCAAGCATTTGACCAGGCGTTACTAGTGTGTGACTGATAATCCTGAGCGGTTTAGTGACACAGGGTTCATCCAGAGACAGAGTCCTGTGTGACGGATCCAGTCCGCTCTGACACCTTTGTCTTCCTGGGATCCTGAACGTCCATTCCTGCACCTGTCTCACTTCAGACCTTCTTTAGGAAACTTCATTTATATTTTAATGAAGCGACGAGATCACCTATGCCTTCGATTGGCGACCAGATTTTTTAGCACAAAATGTAGGATTCGGAAAATAAACTAATCCACGTGTTTCGATTGCTTTCATGGCAGTGTTGCTGTTTTGAGATTTTCAAAAGCTTGACGTTAACCGCACCTTTCGATGAGATGATGTCACTGTGTTACCGCTCAAACTGTTCACTTGTTCACTGTCAGTTGTTGCTCCGATATATGAAAACATAAACCCTGTCTGTCTGTTCTGTCTGTTGCTACCGTTTGTACCGATTGTCTATCATCATACGTTGGTCTTAAATCACGGTGGTTTCACACATGCTCGCACTGTACGCTTGCCTCAATGAACAGCCACGTTTGACTGAACACTGACTATTATGTTCGGGTTTTTTTAACTCACAGCTGCTTTGTACTCTAACCACCGTTTGAAAGTTAAGTATTGATAAATTAATTGGTTGTGTTGGTTGATTTACTGACATACAGATAAAAGGTGTTCTCTTTCAAAATTGAAATAAAATGAATGACCAAGATCAGAAACATCTCCTTGCCTCTTACTACAACATTTACTCTTACGACAACAATCCTCTTCCTGCTACACGTATCTCCCTGCTTCCCTGTGTTTGCATGGAGTCACATGAAGGCCTCAGAACCAAGTAGTGTGTGACCGCATGGAAGTGTGTTACTGGTAGCGGTGGAATTAAAGCCTAGTGTTTGTTTGGTGGTGGTAAGGGTCTTAGAGGCTGCTGGAAGGAGGATCAGGATTAGCACCGTGATGGGCAGTGACCCTGAGGGTTCTCCTCAGACTTGCACCACGGTCAGGCAGAGACATCTGGACCAGCCCATAATCCCTCAGGAGCTGTCGGTAAGGACGACCTTCTGAACTCCACAGTCACAGTCTTGGGTTTTACAGTTTGTCTTGCTTACAGTAAACGTGGCTTTGTTGATTAGTATCAATCCTTCAAAACTGTGACAGATTAACAACGATTCATTCGGTGTTGCCCTGTTAGTTACTCATGATTTGGAACATCAAACGCTGAACAGATTTCAGCGTTTAATATTTGACATTAGAATGACCGCGTGTGTCCGCACAGAATGTGGTTGGACGTTCTTAATGAAGGTTGGTCTCTTGGATAGCCAGATGTTGCTTTTCTCTTGGATTGAGCTCACCACCGCTATTTACCACAGTGTGCCATACTACTGTTAGCTGGATCCGCTGCCTGCAGATACTTGAGTGTGGGGCTAAAAGCAGCGCTAAGAAGCTTTGTGAGCCAGGCCTGCCTGTGTGGTGAAGTGCTCCCACAGAGAGAGAGAGAGAGAGAGAGAGAGAGAGAGAGAGAGAGAGAGAGAGAGAGAGATTGCTTGCTCGTCCAGGATTAAGTGGAGGATAGAGAGGGATTACGGTCTGCTTTTCCGAGGACGCTTTGTAGTAAAATCACGTACATGTTGCCACCGGTCCTGGCTTGGAATCTTTACCTAAATATATTGGACGGGATGGTCAACATCTGAAGTGGACGTGCGGACAGAGGGATCCCTGTGTGTGGACAGCAGGGTGGGACACCTGAGTACTCTGGCAAGGTAAGGTTAAAGTCTGACGGTCACTCGTTTGCTTTGTTTGATGAGCTTTTACTCTGAGCCGGTGTGGAACAATCAGCTTTACCCCTCACTGAGCAGTGTATCACCACAACAGCATCCAATCTCTTTCTCTCAGTGTAACTTCAGGCATGTATGGGTGTTCTATCAGATGTGCAATATGTCACCAGCTGTAGGTCTTGACCCATGTGTCAGACGTGAATAGAGATGATGGAATTATGTGGAATCACTGCCAACTCATGATATGGTTTCTTACACGGTCAAGTATGGGTTAGCTAGGGAAGCACTTCTCTAGTCTCTGTTTCCTGTCACTCATGCCTGCTTTAATCTGTCACTGAACCGATGATGCAATGCCTTTAGAGTAAGGACAAGATGTCATAATTTAACATAAAATGTAGGTCTGAACCTACACTCGACTCTGCCCTTAACCATGAAACCATGAGGGTAGATATTATCTCATTATCTGAGGTAACAGAGTTAGAAACTAGGATCATGCATCCAACTCCCATGTCAGGATAGAGGGTTCGCTAAGTGGCTGCACGACCTTTAGTGGCCTTACTTTCTGCTTCAATGACAAGTCATGTCCAGGCAACAGGAAATGTTCAAGATACAGAACCAGAGATTAGCTACTGTGTCCTCCTTTCTAACAAACAAGATAATAAGGAAGCTTGTGTGTCAGTTCAGGACACACACAGGTGACCCAAGCTGCGTCCGCAGTCCACCAGACAATTAGCACCAGACGGTCATTTCATGAGCCCAACGTGACTGGAGTTCTGCGGTTCTAATACGTTAGTATGTGAGCTTGTTTTGGTGAGGCCTCTTTGATTTGTCTGCAGTAAGACCGGTGCCCTCATGTTCACCATGAGACAAGCGGTGGAAGACGCGGAAGGCCCTGTCCACGATCAACATGAAGATGGTGACACACACACACACACACACACACTCCTCGCTACCTCAATATAAGACGTTTAGATTAGTAGCTCTAAGGAAGACTTAACATTAAAACAGTCTAATCAATACTTGGTCTTTGCCCTGAACCTTGAACACTAATCACACACACACACCATGCAATCCAGAGCTTAAGCTTGTCTGCCAAAATGTCATCAGAATGATCTTACTAGATTAAATTCTGTCCCGCTGTTTAGCTTTTACTGTAGATTCATATTCTGCGTGTTTTTACATGCATCTGTGTGTGTGTGCGTGCGCGTGCGTGCATGTGTGTGTGTGTGTGTGTGTGTGTGCATGTGTGTGCGTGTGTGTGTGCGTGCGTGTGTGTGTGTGTGTGTGCGTGTGTGCGTGCACGGCGGAAGGCCTCAGTGATGTTCTGCACAGAGTGGTGGAGGAGGTGAGGAGAGCGATCAGTAGGGACGTGAGTGGAGCTGAGATGCTCCACAGCCTGCTCTGCGCTCCCTGGCTGCATGCCCTCCTCAAGGTACTGCAGCTCCTGGAGGAGGAAGATATAAGTGCCGATCATGTGTTTGTTTGTGCTTCCTCTCTGCCTGCCCAACTTCCTGCCTGCCTGCCCAACTTCCTGCCTTCCTTCCTATCGAACGTATTGTGTGTCCGCAGGTTGCGTCTCTTATGGCATTTATGACAGATAAATCCTGACCTCTGCCTTCCCAGGTGTACGAGTGCCTCCTGCAGTTCCAGACTCTTCTGCCCAGCCCCGTCCTGCCTTACGCCTCCAGCCTGTCCTATGAGGTCTGTCATTTAACACGTTGCACTACTTTTCATCGCACGGTATTTACATCATCGATTGCATTATTATGATGTGTTTGTGGTGACGTGCATGTGTTTGCCTGTGGCAGGTCCTGCTTAATCTGAGTACTGTCCCAAGTCCCTCTGCTGAAGCCAGGGAGCTGTTCAGTATTCTGAGCAGCCCACACATGCAGGTCAGTCAGGGGAGGCACACAGATAACAGGATGTAAAGAACAGCACGTTACAGTGTTATCGCTGGTGTCTAATCCGCTCCACAGGCCTGCAAAGCATCCCAGAGTGTCTGACCAGCTGTCCCCCTCCCTGCAGGCCCTGCTCTCGGCCCACGACACTGTGGCTCAGTCGGACTACGAGCCGGTGCTGCCGCCCCTCCCCGATGACCTGCCTCAGGACGAGGAGGCCATGAGGATCGTCTGTCTGGTGAAGAACAAGCAGCCCCTGGTGAGGCCCCTTGGTCGCGCCCTCATTCAGATACAATGGGAGCCGAACGCTCGAGCTCCTCATCATCGCTTGGTGGCCTCCGTGTTTGTGTTTCCGATTGCCTCTTTCAGCTCCGAACGTGCTTGTTTGCGGGGATGGAACCTTTTGTTCAAATCACGGTGACCCGATGCTTACTTTGGGATCTTTGTCCCCGTGGCATCCTCTGCTTTTCATGCCTCATTTCTTCACCTAATCTTGTTTCAAATCTGTCCGCACACTCTGCGTACACAGTGCACACTTAAGTGACCCAACCCCTTGTCTTTCGCTCACACAAGAATGCCGGAGGAGGCACGCGCAGTCGCTGGAACAGCCTACGGAGACTCACCCTGGAAAAGCTGGTGCCGGGGAGGAAGGCGTGGTCGGGGGAGGAGCTGATAGACAGGGAGGGTGGGGACAGGTTCGCCTCTACGGGGCTGCTGCCCCCCCTGCTGCCTGGTCAGACCCGGCCCCTCCCCCGCTACGAGGCCACCGGAAGCTGCAGGTTGTGTCGGCAAACTGGCCAGCTCTGGGGTCTCAACCAATCAGCTCCCTCTGTCTACAACACGGCACGTGTTGGTAAGAGGAGGAACAGAAGGTGTTCTTTAAGTCACTCGGTTACTCAGTTCTTCAAGAAATTGAATACTCAGCTACTTTTGATGTTGACCTGACTTCCATATAAAGTAGAGTTTTAATAGGTTAATGATTAACGTGTCCCCTTTCTCCTCATTTCCACATACTTTTCCCTTCCTCTCATCACTGGCCATCCAAGTCTGTGCTCCTACTGAAAAAAACACAAAAAAGCCAAAGGAAATGAATGGAACAGACAATGACGATGCAGATTATGCTTACCCTCCATTTCCCCTCCCAGCCTTCAGTCAGACCACACCCAACTCCCCCACATGCTATTCCTCCACAGGAGGGCGCCATCGGACTGTCCGCACCACGAGGGTAGCAGCCCAGGCACAGACAGCACCCTCTAGCCCCATGGCCAAAAAGAAAAAAGGGCTGGGTACCATCAACCGCCACCGCCCCTCCTTTGATCTGACCAATCAACAACATTCCTCTCTGGATTTAACCAATTATCAGTGTCCTTATCAGGGATCAACCAATCAGCGACAGCCATGCCCGGATATGACCAATCAGAAAGCCTCGGTGGTCAAGCAGGCCAGTGTGGACGAGTTGAGGTCTACGGTGCACACTGTGACTAGCAGCATGGAGCACAGCACCAGAGACGTCCGCCATCTTGGCCAGAGGATGGTGAAGGCGACGGAACTGATCTCAGACAGTGTGGAGGAGAATGCACAGGCGGTCAACCTGCTGGCCGAGGTCGTTGACAAGTTGCAGGGCCTCATCGTGGCGAGCAAGACCCCTGAGACGCCACGGCCCAAACCCTTTCCTCCTCCCCCTGCGCACTTCTACCGCTCTTCCTCCACTCCCTCCTCCTCCTCCTCCTCGCCCTCCTCTTCCTCCTCCAGCTCTCTCCACGGCTATGAGGAGAGTCACTGGTCAACTCGAGGACAGTCTTCCTTAGGCCCAGGCTTAAATGGGAGGAGCAAGAGGAGAGTGACCATTGTCCCACCGCAGACAGAACCGGCTCAGCTCTCCAATGGGACAGCATCCAGGCCAGGGAAAGATCCTCTTGACCACGATACCACAGGCTGCCTTTCGAGCAGGAAGCACAAGAAGAAGACAAAATAGAGCAGGATCCGCTACCTGCTTCCTGTCATGTGCTTTGCTGAGATTTCCATGTAAAGAGAGTTTTCTCTCATTGTTGCCTTCAAGAAACATCTCAGTGCTAATACCAAAGAGGAAAATAGCTGCTTAACCATCATTTTGACCTGGGATTGAATCGCACTCTCTTGGGATCTTTGACAGTGATATTACAAATGGTGAAAGGTACATACTTTCAGACAGTGGTCAATCCTTCAATGTGTCTTGTTCATACTGTCATATACTTCACCTACGACACCCTTCTGTTTGTCGTCAAGTCTTACTCAACTCCATCTTTGTGTGATGAGTGTGTGAACCATTGTCATCACAGTTCATCTTAAAGATGTCCACTTCGGCTTCATCTGATGAAATGTTCCTGGTTCCTGGTTCCCTGCCTCCAGCACAATCATCTCAGTTCTTCATTCTTCTGCCTTCTAACTCCTATTCACCACGTGTTCAGTCTTTTCCCACTTCCCACTTGTTCTTTGCGACGATTCTTTCCTGAAACATCTGTTTAATGTTCTGATAAGGGTTTCTAATCTCTGTAACGCTTTTCTGAAACCTCTTGATTCCAGGGAGCGACCATAAAGAAGGATGAGGAGACGGGCGAGATCTTCATTGCCCGGGTAATCCATGGAGGCTTAGCAGATCGCAGTGGTGAGGCCTCAGATATACTGTACACGTTAACCCTGGGATACATCCTCTGGTCTCTCCGCAATCTTATGTATGTACTGCACTGTACTATACTGTGTGTGTGTGTGTGTGTGTACAGGTCTTCTACATCCAGGAGATTTGCTGGTGGAAGTGAACGGAAGCTCTGTGGAGGGGCTTGACCCGGAGCAGGTCATCGAGATATTGGTCAGTCTTCAAACAGGCCACTTTTCTCACATACAGTCAGTTCACACGATTGTGTCTGTGTCATGGCTGTACCTTACTCAGCGATTCCTCACACCTCTCCCAGATCCAGTCTGAAGGAACTATCTTGTTCAAAGTGATCCCAAACACACCCCGGTCAGCCAACAGCCAAACTCTGGTGAGTGGACCTTTTCACTCAAACCTTTTGAACTACTATTGACATATTTTCCCCCAATCGAACAATATAGATGAATACATATATGATAGGATGAATGGCTATGCCTACCAGTCAGATAGCTCTCTCTTCCTCTTTGTCTCTCAGTTGCGTGTGCGGGCCATGGCAGACTACTGCCCCCAACAGGACTCTACCATCCCCTGCCCTGATGCAGGCATGGCCTTCAGGAGAGGAGACCTGCTGGAGATTGTGGACCAGACCGACATCCACTGGTGGCAGGCCAGGAAGCTTCCCAGCACCACTTCCTGCGCTGGCCTCATCCCCTCCACCAGCCTGCTCAAGAGGTCAGGTCACATGACCAAGATTTGTTTGCCAATTCGTCGGACAAGTTTCCATACAAGTTTTATCGTCTTGACGCTTGAGATATGAAATTCAACGCTGTCGAGCGTAATTATTCAGCCATCTTTGTGATAAGTGTGTTTAAGTGCTGTCAGTCATCTAACGTCCGTCCGTCTCTGGTCTCCATTGTCCAGTAAACAGAGGGAGCAGTGGTGGTGTCAGCCTTTTCAGGCACACACCTGCTCCAAACCCTGCGGTAAGTTACTTCCTGTATTACTCTCAAAGACAATGCATCTTGTTTATCTCAGTTTCTGTCAGAGTCAAGTTTCAAATTCAAAACATATATTTTAACTGTCAAACGGTTTCCTTTGTCCTCTGTGCTGCCAGTGAAAATGCCTGGTGACAGCATAGGTACGTACTGCGGAGAAAGAGGGATAGATATGCTGGCTAGCTGGGCTCAGCGGTGTGTTGAATTAACGTCAGTGCATCTGAATGACGCCTCTCTGTCTAACTCAGTTGTGTCTGTTCTTACTTTCAGAAGAGGACCCAAAGGATGTTGTGGACAAATGTATCAAAGCAGGTAAACTTGCATTCATTACTCTGTTTTACTATATCCATCCCGTCGTCATATTGATACATTCAGAAGGAGATACTGTTGGTGCATAATTACATGTCTTCTATTTTACCCACAGATGAGGAAGATTTTGATTCTGGTAGGTAAGTCTTTACAGACTCACAAGGAGAGTCCAATATAGTTTATTAGAATGAAGCAGACTGTCAATTGTCAGCATCACTGGATTATTAAGCATTGTGTGTCTCCTTCCCTTTCTTCTCGATACTGATACTCTAGAGGATCTCAGAGAGGGTAAATATGTTTATTTTGAGACAAAGATTTTGTATACGAATTACCCCGTTTCACCTCATTTTACTCAGACGCAAAATTAAGAATACAGAAATGATTTGGATTAGACTGCTGGAGTGTAACAGTCATGGGATCACACCTCTGTCTTGTGTTACCTTCACAGAGGAGGTTGAGACTGACTCAGACGTCACTGTGGATGGCATCTACACCGGTAAGCTGTCCTTGCAGTGGCAGTGAATACTGACCATTAATGCACAGTTTACTTCTGTGAGGTGAAAGGTCATGGTAATGATGATGATGTTCTGTCACAGCTGGTTTCCGGCGTAGCTTCCGGATGTGGAGGAGGATGGCGTTCAGGAAGAGGCGCCAGTCCTGCTACTCATGCTCACCCAATAGCAGGGTTCTGTCCAACCCCTATGAAGAAGTGATGACCTATCAGCGCCCCCTGCAGGATCCCCATCGCCTAATCATCCTTGTGGGTGAGAAAGCCTTGCTGGAGTTCGGAGTTTGTGACATGCAGAACTAACTGGTGAGGTGAGGTGACGATGGGCGGTTTCTATCGGTACTGTAGGTGCTTCTGGTGTGGGGGTGAACGAGATGCGTAAAAGACTGATCACTCTCAACCCAACCACCTTCCAGGGACCAGTGCCTCGTATGTACCCCCTACATTACTTTAATACCCCCTACGGTACTTTAACACCCCCTACGGTACTTTAATACCCCCTATTTCTTTGATACCCATGTCATATGAAGGTACACTGTTATCATTTCTCTTCCTGTTTATGAGCGCGGTTTTCCCATCCCTCTCCAGACACAACACGTCCACCCAAAGATGGAGAGGAGTCCGGGAGAGAATATCATTTCATCACCAAGGAGCTGTTCGACGACATGATCTCCAATAACAAGTAAGATGGATGATTTAAAGCACAGGGTCCATCTTCCGAGTGTTTTGTCAGTGTCAGTGTGGCGTGACTCCCCCTGCCTGCCGTCTGTTACCTCGGCAGGTTCCTGGAGCATGGAGAATATAAAGGCTACTTGTACGGCACCAGCTCGGACGTGGTCAAGGAAGTGCTGAGCAGTGGAAAGATGTGTTTGGTAGACGTTGAGCCGCATGTAAGTTCAGATCGATCTGCTTCATGGTCGTACCCCCCCCCCCTCTAATATCAATGATATGAGGTTTGTCATTATCAAAAGAGGAACGCTTTGGTCAATAATTTGTTGGGATTTTACCACACACGTTACAAAGTCCGGTGCGTCATCCTCTGCCACGTCTATCCGTTTGTGTCTTGTCAGAATATCCAGTCGCTGAGAACAAGGGACTTGAAGCCCTACGTCATCTTTGTAAAGCCGCCCAACGCCGAGCGTCTCAAACTGACTCGCAGGGAGGCACATGCACACATCATCACCAACTACAACGCCGACCGGCCCTTCACAGTGAGACACACTTTAGTACTTTAGCAGCCTTCAGTCAACTACTCGTTCTTTTCTTCTTTGCGTGATGGTATTTGACGTTCCCTTCTGCCACGAACTCGTTCCCAACACCACTCCTCATCCTCTCCCCCCGCAGGATGAAGACTTTGCGGAGCTGGAGGTGACCACCAAGATGATCGAGTCGAAGTACTGCCAGTACTTTGACAGCGTAGTGGTAAACGACGAGCTCCAGGATTCCTGCATGCAGCTGTTCACAACCATCCTGCAGGCCCAGGATGAGGCCCAGTGGGTCCCTGCTGCCTGGGGGAGCCCAGAGGAGCCTTGAACAGGAAGGGGGGGGGGGGAGACGGAGAGGAGAGCTGATACTATATGGAGTGTCATCCTTTTATAGTGAAGGTGATGACCCAACCCTGACTGCCTTCATATTTATGTTTGACCACCGGTTCATAGAAAAAAACGTTTGTGGATGACTGGGGATAACTTATGTAATCGTATGGTAAGCATTTAAATAGACTTGACCCTTGACCGTGTGTCTTGAGAATCGGTTTCATATGTGTGATTATGTGCCAAGCAGATGAGCCTGTTTGGTGTGTTATGTTTTGTCATCGCAGCATATATTTAAATTGGATTCAACTGATACCATTCTGATACTGTACCGTGGACTTGTAAGGCCGTCTGCTTCTTGTAAGATCGAGAACGGTTTGAGATCTGTCACTATTCTGTGCATTAACATTTATTCAATTATATATCCTGTATTTGTGTCATTTGAGTTCAGATCTGAGGTTGGGTAGTCTTGTGAATAGATGCATTGTGTTCTGTTTGCAGTTACACTAAATGGTGTGTATGCCAGTCGTTTTTGTAAAACTAGTTGAATAAAGCCTTGCATTTGTTTATAAACAGGTGTGTATTTAATTCAATAATACTATGATCTTACACCGAACACATGGAGTTTGAAGTCCTGGCTAAGTGCACTCCACTCCAGACCAGTGTGTCCTGCAATGTGATCTCTGCCTGGCTAGTTAATCCCCCTCCTGTGCAGATGTAGGTCTATGGGGGATTTAGCTCTGGATTAGGCCTCAGCCTCAGACTTGGTGTCAGCCCCACCCCCGCTCAGTCCCCCTCCTATTTCCTACCTTGCAACCCGACAGGGGGGAGAAGCAGGTAATTAATTCACCCTTTCTTATTGTTTGGGGGCCTTGTTTGTGTGATGAGCAGTGGGCAGGAAGTATTAGCGTCAGCACATCAAGCAGACCAGTCGTATCTGTTAGAGGTATCAGAGGGATTTAGTGCAAAACTGGTATAACAACAAAGCACTCCACATGTTAAGGATCATTTGTTTGCGAATGAGTTTTTGTGACATAAGTTTATGTGTAACGGTTGACTGGGTTGTCATTTGGATTAAATCGATCTTTCGGGCGGTTTTGAAACAAAAGAGCTTTTAGAACAGTGCTCTTAGATCTTGGCATCTTTGCTGTGATATTACAACAGTGATGCCTATGATGTCACGTCTGTGTCATTTGCGAGCTGGTCTGTTAACAGCTGATCGGAAACGGACCATACCTACCTGTCACCTTGGGAGGGTGTAATTGGATTAAGTCTCTTAGACCTGAAGATTGCAAGTAGATAGATGGCGTCATCTGTTAAGATTCCTTCACTACGCAAGAGAACAGACATTTTCAGTCGCTGCTCTGTAACATTGCAAAGAGTTAAAAACACATTCACCAGACAAAAGGACATTTAGAGCAGTAAAGCTGCAATATACTGAAAAAGATAAGAGCCTCTCTCTGGCACGAGGAGAGGAAGTTTGGAATAACAATGAGGTTTGTATCACAAGACCTGATTTGCCTTGTAATCCACTCAGGCCATATCAGAGTGCAATGTACAGAGCAGCCTACCTGTGGGGCAGGCAGAGCTATATCTGGCACAGGGCTGATTTAAACCTGCTGAGGAGCTGTCTTTACTCCCCCTGCTAACTGCCAGCCAATCACAAGGGCCCATCACAAGCAAGCTGCTCATCCTCCAAGTCAATTGTAAGCTGTTTCTCAGCAGCGTCCTCTCAGGATGGACTGACATATCGTAGCAGGCTGCAAGAGGAAGCTCTCCCCCGGGGTCGAGGGACTGTTGACAGCTTTTCTCCTGAAGCTTTTCTCTGACATGGTTGTTTCTTTTCTCCATGGTTGTGGTGGGACACAGTAAGGACAGCGAAGGTGGTGAGCAAACTTGGAATATATCTACGGTGTTTGCAACTTTGGTGTATGCAAGTTTGGCCCATGCATAGTACATAGTACGTCTGCTGTGTGCTGCAGATGGTCTGAACGATGGGATGGTGTCAGAAATGAAATTGCATTTATTATCCGGAAATATTACTTTTAGTTTGAATATAATCGGCTGAAGCTCTGTAACTTTACCTCAGCTCTCAAAGACCTGATCTAATTATCTCAAGCTGGAGATGCTACGATCAGACCAACCCCCTAAATCCTTTTCATTTCGAGTTTCATTGATTCAATTAAATGGCCCTGTCCTCTCCTGTCCAGACAAAATGCCACTCGCCAAAACCAAGAAGAAGAAGTCAAAGAAGGAGGCGAGTGATGTTGAGGAGCCAGAAGGTGAGTGACTGTGTACTTTGTCTGGCGCTTGGCCGCATGGTGGAACATCAGCGTGATGAGTTTCTGTAGAGCTTCGGAACAGTAAGATCTTCTCCTGCCTATCACTTGTAATGGGCTTACGATGATCTTACCACCACAAAGCCTTGTTAGGAATGTCACCATCTGCACGAAAGGAAACCTGTAATCTGGGTGTATGACCCTGTATGACGTGCGACACACATTGTTTTTACCGCTGTTGCCCTCCATAGCAGTGGCCATGGAGCACAGCGTAGAGATGGAAGGCCTTGCCAGCCGCAGGCAGTCTGAGAGCAGAGATCCCCTCACCCCAGAGCCGCAGGATGTCCCACCACAGAAGAAGAAGAAGAAAAAGAAAGCCCAGACTCCAGGTATGATGATGTCTAGTTGTGTTTCTCAACATGGACACCTCAGGTTATCCCATACAGCTATGCAGCACATTATCTGGCGCAAATGTTTTAAGGAGAACCTGGAATGGTCGTCATACGTATTGGGTTTACTGGTACAACACACAAGAAATAGGGGATACTCAAACCCGCTCATGTGTTAACTCCTTCAGACCTGGAGGGGGAGCAACCTGACATGACGAACGGAGATGTGGTGGAGCCGCATACAGACGAAGAAGTTACGAAGAAGAGCAAGAGGAAAAAGTGAGAGACGGATGTGCTGTTCCAGCTCCTGACTTAGTGCACTATGTAGCACAGAGATAGGAGGGACGATCATGTCTCATAAACGTCATAAATGGTCTCTTTATCGTGACAGAAAGCCCAAGTTAGCGGAGATGCACTACAACAACGACCTGGGAGTGGAGGATGATGACATCGTCACAGATCAATCTCCTATCCCCCAGCATTCCCTGTTCTCTGCCCCTCTGGGCCACAGCCAGCCTGTTGGCAAGGTGTTTGTGGAAAGGAACAGTATGTGTCCTCCCTCCTAAATCAACACTCAGACAATCTGTATATCATTGAGTCGCATCCACGCAGGGACAATGAATGAAGGGTGCAATTGTGTGACTTTAAAGCTCATTTAGAATACTAGCCCTTTAAGTGTAGTGGATAAAGACCAGTTTCAATTTCCAACTATGTATGAATCCAAGTTGTGACGTTCTTCAACCAGGGCGTTTTCAGGCCGCAGAGAGGATGGACCTTCCCAAGCATACTGACCACATGGAGCAACTGGACTACATGGAAGTCCGGCCCATGTGGACCACCAGGGACGTGGCCATGAGGGTACACAGTGGCTTCAGGTGAACAGACACCCTTCACTGAGTCTGACTGTGTATGTCATGTCATCCCTTTGTCTGCTTGCCTTTCTGGGGTTTGTTAGAGAGGAGGAGCTCTTGACCTTCAGCGTGCATGTTCTCCGCAGGGTCATTGGGCTGTTCTCCCATGGGTTCCTGGCAGGTTATGCAGTGTGGAACATCATTGTGGTGTACGTGTTAGCTGGGGAGCAGCTGACCACTCTTCCTAACCTGCTGCAGCAGTATCACCCCCTGGCCTACCCCGCCCAATCCCTGCTCTACCTGCTGCTGGCCATCAGCACCGTCTCTGCCTTCGACAGGTAGCTCGCAGCTGTGGTTGGTGTTCTACAATCCAGCCATCTCTTTTCTGTGTCTGTCTGGGCCTGTTCCTGTTGTCAGTAAACCATTTAACTGTCTTGTTTCCAGGGTAAACCTTGCTAAGGCTTCCATGGCTCTCAGGGGCTTTCTCACGATGGATCCTGCTGCTCTCGCATCCTTCTGTAAGTCACTGTTACATATATATGCGCCGACATAAACATTGAATATTAATTATTATGATATTGGGTTCATATAGGAAAATCTTTCCCAATATATTCTTTGTTACAGCTTGTTAATATTTCCGCTATAGAGAATCCCAATATAACTTACATATATACATTTGACATGGGCATTAGTTGCCACGAACATAATCAATTGAAGAAAAAAAAAATTAAGAACACAGGCATTGTCCACAGGCCAAGCTTAGACTTTAGTATTACTATCAAAAACTAAGCCGATTAGGAAGAAGCCATCGTTGAATAACTTGACAGAGGATCAGCCAACCAAATTCTGTTTTCTGTCACTGTTCAAAAGAAGGATTTACATACTCGTTAGTCATAGAGAAGTCTGCGTGTGTGTTCAGTCTCTTCCTTTCCTTGTTTCCCAGTGTACTTCATAGCACTGATCCTGTCCTTGAGCCAACAGATGACAAGTGACCGGATCAACCTTTACCCCACTGCTAATGAGACTCTATGGTAAGCTTTGCACACTGGTCTCAGGGCACAAAACCAGTGCAGTTCCAGCTTTACTTGTTGCTGAAAGCTGCCGTTGCAAGAATAAAAAAACATGGGTTCTCTCTCGTGAGTTTCACCAGTGTCTACCCATGTGCCTAGCTGTCTGTCAGGGAGCCATTCTATCTGCTTGGAACAGCCTGCACAGTGTAGCTACTATTTTATCTGTCCCCAAGGCCCCATGGCTCGGAGCACCAGATCCTGCAGCCATGGATTGTGGTCAACCTTGTGGTGGCTCTGCTAGTGGGCTTGGCATGGGTCTTTGTCTCCTCCAGACCTGACATGGACTACACCGAAGGTGAGAACATGCACAACTGGCACTCTGCACTTCACACACAAGCCACTGCTGATTTACACTGGTTGGGATTGATAAACCGTGTCAAACTCTGCCAACTGTTCCTTCTTCGTCACCAGAGTTTCTGATGGCGATGGAAGTGGAGGAATATCCGAGACATGACGAGAGACTGGACCTTCCAGCCTGAACCTCTGTTTCTTCCGCTGTCTCTTCTGTCTGTGCAGTTTGTGTTGGAAAACATTGTTGTCTTATTCACTCTTTGAATTATTGGAATTTTGTATCATACATATCTTAGCTTTTTTTGTATCATGTAGACTGTATTCCGCAATGTGATTTTATAAATACAACCATGTGAAGAAATATATAATCTGTCTTTAATGTGACAGCTGGAAAGTTAGCCATCGTTCTTGTGACGCTGTACCAGAACACAACCTGGGTTGTTTGACAAGGGCCCACTGGGGGCCTAGTATGGTCATTATACTGTAACAACACAGTATGGGCATAGGGTATGGATCCCAGGAAAAACACTCGTTATGGGCCAGTGTGATATTTGTGTGGGCCCTTATTGCCCACAACAGTCCAGTACAGGCTTTTCTGCTGGGAAATAGCAGTAAACACAAAATATATCTGGTGCAGTGTCTGGCATGTGTCGTTAGATAGCATCTGATAAAGTTAGTTAAATGTTAGCTAACCGTCCATGTCCAGACTGGTCATCTGCGTGTTGTTCTTACAAACCATCCGCAGGGGGAGGTATTGTCTCAAAAACAGAGGAATCCCAGGGTTACTCCATACACAATCCATAATTAAGGTCTTCATCTGTTGTAACCCCTTAGAGAAATAATGTAATCCTAGAGTGAGTTGGGTATCCAAATAATAATTTATTTTAAAGTTGTGAGCAGCAGTTCCCCTTTCAATAATGATTGAGCTTCGATTTGAATCCCGAAAATTATCAGTGAGGCAGGTCGAATGTTCTGCCTTTACAAGCTGTTTAGCAGAATACCGTGGGCTTTTTACTGGAAAGATCGCGAACATCTGAAACTAGAAATCAGTTCAGAGGGTGGCGGGGAAATTGTAGGCTATACTAAACATTCTGCCATGGGTAAAGAGGAATTATGTGGCAAGAGTTCTGTTCTCCTGAACTTTATTACAGATTGAAATGTATACTTCTTTAAACTATTGTTTCACCTGAGAATGATATGAAGAGGGTGAACACAAAGGCGGGGAACAATCACGGTCCTGCGTTTACTAAACAGAGTAGAGTCTCTGAAGAGGGGAGGAAGTTGGTCTCCCTCACTCGAGTTTCCTGCGCAAAGGGAGCAGTGTTCGCTCGTGCACCGTAGTACTGTAGTAAAAGATGTAAAGATGGCGGAGCTGCAAATGCTTTTGGAGGAAGAAATTCCAGCGGGTCGAAGAGCTTTACTGGATAGTTTCACAAATCTCGAAAGGGTTGCCGAATACTGCGAAAGCAATTATGTTCAGGTAAGGTGGTATCTATTTGAAAACTATCTCGTGCGTTGCTAAGCAATAAGTTGAGCAAGGACTAGCTAGATAACGTTAGCTAACGGTTTTCCACGTTTTAGCTTTTGGAATACAAGCGGATACTGCCCACGTCCAAGCATACTTTTAACAAGCCTGGATTTGGTGGGAATAGTATGCTTTTCAAATGTATTTTTATTACCATGAAGTAACTTACTGTTTCGTTTCGTTAGTTTACTATGTATTGAGAAAGAAGTCTTAGTCGGTCATTTGCAGTGGCTCGCGAGGTTGATCACAGATTTCTCAATGGAGCGTGCATTTTAGATTTTTATAATGTCAAGACTAGCAACCGTAGCAAGCTGAAGTAGGAAAGATGATATAAAAAGCTAGTTGTATCTTGCACGGAATAGGTATTTTAGCTCTAGTTAACACATGAAATATGCGCGATGCCAAACTTATTTCTTAAAATAATGGCGTATGCCAGGCTATTTGCTGAAGAACGTCGTTATCATTATCGCTGATTTTCTCATCAACTCACATGCGACTCAAACAGCGGCCCTACATCTCGTTCACAAATGACATATTTTGCAGCAAATTGATGTGGCATAAGTGTATGTTAGTCTAAATTGGCACTGTAATGTGGGAGGGATTCATGACTGTACCAACGGTGGGTCTTGGCTTGTATGTTACAAGCATTACATGGACACGCGCTTCACACTGACAGCTGAGCAGTGAAGTAATTCAGTGATTTGTTGCTGCCTAGTAGTGCCTACCTTTTTAATAAGCTGCATTATATAACCAGGATGTATTGTCCCTTGCACACTGGTAGCCCAAAAGCTTTAATAAGTGATGTAAGGTACATTGCTGAATGCCAGGGTATGCCAGATGAATTATTCCAAGTCACAGTAGTCCATTCTGTTGTTAACTCCTGCCCACTCACAAGCTGGGCAGGATAACTGTTCTGGCCCTCAACTGTCTGGCAGACACACAAAAAAGAGAAGACACCTGTTACTTCCAGCACTTCATGGCTGCAGACAGAGATGGGGGAGTGGGGAAGCTGGCAAGATATGTTCCTATATTTTTAGCCAAGAAGAACAAAATCACTTGCAGTGAATTTGTCTTAACCGGTTCTCACTTAAGTAACTGCCAGGTAGGTAGGGCTTTTCGATTTGGGTGAGACAGCAGGCTGTTAATCTCCGAAAGAGACAGTTTAATACCATGATGTAATGACTATTATGATGTGGGATACTTCAAGGGCATGTTGGGACTGTAGAGGACCATGTTAGGTGACAAAAGATTAAAAGGAAAGGTTTCTGCAGTAGGTTGGGCCTACTATGCTTCTGTTATTTGGGTGGATTTCAGGCTGACTTTGTGGAGATCGTGTCCAAAAGCCCTTTGTTAATGGGAGATAGCATTTTTATTGTTCCTGGTGGCCTGTATTGTAATTGTTTATTCTCAAGACTTCCTTTTGTTCAACCCCACAATTGTTGAGCTTTTTATTGCTTGCCTTCGGCTCTCCATCTCATCAGAGTTGCACAGTCTTGTTCTCAAGCCTAATAGCTAAAAGCTATTTGTGATTCCTTCAGTGCCAGGCTGCTGCACTGGTTTTACAAGGTCCCCTGTGTCTTAAGGCCTGCAGCTCCGCGCTTCCCCCCAGACCTGCCTCAAGTTCCCCCTCCGTCTCTCTCTCTTAAATATTTAGATTGGGGGCTTTTAGAACAGAAACACAACTACTTCTGACATGATTTAGCGCTCTACGACATGGCTACGTAGCTTTTATCTGGAAACTGAAGTTCAAGAAGACTGTTTACTTTTGTTTAATTTGTGTCAGCGCTTGTGTTAGTAGTAGGATACTACTAAAGCCTATTTGCCATTCAAAGCGTTGCCTATATTAGCTCTTTTGCCTTGGTTTGGTATTTGTAATAAAATGTGGCCTTAATCTTTGAACATCTCTCTATCTATCTTACTCTTACTCCCTCTCTCACTCTTTTTTTGGTGTTCAAGGTAGAACACTGTACCTTTTCAAGACCACCATGTATGCATAGCAAAAACCTAACCAATGGTAGCTATACATTACTAATTTCTTCTCCTGCCTTTCATCTAGTGTGTGTGTGTGTGTGTGTGTGTGTGCACATGTGTGCGCGCGCGTGTGTGTACGTACGTGTGTGTGTGTACGTACGTGTGTGTGTGTATGTACGTGTGTGTGTGTAGCATGTGTAAACACAGATGACGTACACATGGCTGCCTCCCGCTCACTCAGGGCCCTGTCCCTGATATTTTCCAGCTGACGACTCAGCGGGGTTTGGCTCGAGGGGTAGAGAGGCTGAAAAAGACAGGAGGGAGGTATTATTGGATGAGAGATACAGGACTGTGTCTAGAAAGGGACTTCAAAGAGGATGCAGTTGAGGCAATGACATCTTGGAGAGTCAAATGTATTGAGACATAAAGAAGGGCGAGGTAGCAGAGGAGAGAGAGAACTCCTAAAATAGAGATAGAACAGCATGCGCGTCGCACTGGAGAAAGACTATCATAGTGGGGACTGACAGAAGGTATTAGGTAATTTAAAGGAGAGGCAAAGTCCCTATTACCAGCCTGGCTGAAATGACAGATCTTGTTGCTGCTGAACACAGATGGTTATGGTTATGGTTAGCCCAGTCCTCTCTCTCCCCTCCTCCCTTCCTCTCACCAGAGACTCCTTCAGGTGATTGGAAACAGCTGAATGCTGGGAAGGCAGGATGGAATTTACTGGGGATTGAAGGGGAGAGAGTATCTCTGCTGGTCTGTCTGTACTTTTTGGAGGGGGTTGAAAACCAAGAAAATGTACAATGAAGTGTAAGTCTTGCCTACATGCTGTCTACTGAAGGACGAATGTTTCAACTCCTATCACCACTGTGGAAGATGAGGTCCCCAGATTAGAACATCTTTTCCCCCAATGTTGGTTCAGTGTTGAACTAAGAACAGTGACATGAGCTTTGGCTTCACATTAAAGGTCATTTCCTCAACTTAATTAGGCCACATCCTAGAAATGTTTGGGTAAATGTTAGCTTAATATAAAAAGCTGATAATTCAGTTGCAATTCAAGCAGTCTCGGTTAAAGACTGTAGTTGCGAAAGGAAGGCTACAGTTAATGAACTGCAAATACAACGCATTACAGAGAAATGGGTGATTTTCTCATCTTTTCATGTTTAACCAGGGGTGTCAAACCCTGGTCCTTGGAGGCCGCTGTCCTGAAGGTTTTCGATGTTTCCCTGCTCCGGCACACCTGATTTTAATGAATGGGTTGTTATCAAGCTCTGCGGAAGCCTGATAATGACCCTTCATTAGAATCAGGTGTGCCGGAGCAGGGAACCATCGAAAACCTTCAGGACAGCGGCCTCCAAGGACCAGGGTTTGACACCCCTGGTTTATATGATTGATCAGTATGTGTGGACATGGCTGACTTGATGTAGGCATGGCCTGTTGTTTTTTTCACTCTGTGAGAATATTAATACCTATATGAATATGTCCATATGGAGCGGAGATGCTTTTGCCATTATCAAAGAGATTATCAGAGACTAAACATGATGATTGATGCTGTTATTAGAGTATTTTCCAAACCTGCCAGATGAAGTTCAGAATGGGCCAATGTATCACTAGCTGTCAAAATGTAATTGGATTTGCTGGCTCTGGAAGATAGTGATGGCCTGTCTAGCTTGCTGAGTGCTTAATGAGTTTAAGCAACGTGCCAGAAGGACTTATCTTCTCAAAATATGTCATTTAGTGCAGATTTCATATCAATGAACCATGCTTGGAATATGAGCTTGAAAGCTGCTTGAGCCACCATTTATACTTGGTCCAAACTTCTGTTGTGGAGGAGCCCAGTGTATAACCAAGATGTTGCTGCATGTAGCACAGCTGCTGTGGCCCACTGTCACACAACACAGTCCTTTTAAGGCAAGGTTGGCAGTTGGCATCTGTACTCTAGCCTCCGACAGGGTCCTAGCAGACAGGAGAATAAAGAACTGTTCTGTTAGTCCTGTCTGCTCCAGATGACTGGTTTATAATAGACCCAGCTGGACCGGAACCAGGAACAGGCTCTTAGGAAGAATCACAGACCATATCAGGGAAGGAGAAGAGAGGGAAAGAGAGGATACATAAAGAATGGAGGGAGATGGAAAGAGGGGATGAATTGAGAATGAAGAATGATGGAAAGAGGATGCATAGAGAATGGAGAGATGTGGAAAGAGAGGATAAATAGAGAATGGAGTGAGATAGAAAGAGCGACAGAAGACGAGTGTTCTGTGCTGCTCCTTAACACAGTCAAACGACCAGGCGTCCATCCATGAGTGAGTGTAGCCGTCTCCCCCATGATGCCCTGCCCCTCTCTGTCCCCGGGCAAAGGAAAACCGGCCTCCAACTAGGTCACGACTAATGGAGCTTCAGTCTTCTGGCACAGAGAGGCAGGCAGGCAGAACGAGGGGGCGATGGATAGATGGATAGGAAGTAGGAGGAGGAGAAAAGACAGGGATGGAAAAAAGGAAGATGCAAAAGGGAGGAGTGTGAGTAAGGGAGAACCGGAGAGGGGAGTGAGGAGACAAGGGGGAGGGGTGCTACTGTACTGGAACATTGTGCTGTCAGTATTTGTAACTGTCGTTCTGAACCATTTGAAACCTCCACGGCGCCTGCAGCCTTCACTCACTACAAAACGGTGTTATGAAAAGGCGAGTAAAATCTCCCCCTCCCCCCCGAAGTTACATTGTGAATGTATTCCCTGCAAATCCTCATTTCCTCTTGTGTCCATAGCTAAAGCTTGGTGTCAAGTCATGTGATGTAGCAGTTGGTAATCATGTCCGAGGCAGCAGGGTCGTTGTCTGTTCCTGACTAGTCAGACCAGCCTTCTTTCCAAGCACCAACACCGTAACCTGTGCAATCCAGCATGGAATCCAATCATGTTCTTAGATTGCTTCTCTGTGTGACTGTGTCCCTGTCGCAGCTTGAGAACCATTCATCGCTATGTCCTACAGTCCAGCCTAAGCCTATAGCCCAACCTAATTCCAAAAAGACAATCATGTGAAGGAATGACGCTGGTTCTGTAATTTGACAGTCACTGTATGTGCTGCTGCTTTGCAGTCTCAAGTGGACAGAGCATTTTTTTCCTCATTAGCCAGCAGAGGATTGGCTGTTCATGAACGTATTGATCCACAGTGAGAACTGATGGGATTTTGGTTAGAGTGATGCTCTTGTCATGCCACAGCTCTGAGGTTGTCGCAAAGGTGCATCATCTCAGCTGTTCCATTCCTCTGATAGATGGCAGAAAGCTACTAGCTAAGCTAAGCTATCTCTCATCACACAGCCGGATTGATGCAGATGGGGGGGGGGGCAGGATAGAGGAGCAGACCCTCTCCCCTCAATCCTCTGCAGGGATTTCTCATTGCGCGTAAAGGCCCAGTTTGGAGAGAAGAAAACCGTATGTAGTGATTTGACAGATGTTTTGATCTAAAGTGAGGTACAAGGGGAGATTTGAACTTCAGATCTGTTGATGTGAGGAATATCCATCCTTGCTTCTCTCCCTGCTCACTCCTGGTTTCTTCTGCTGTCCTTCATCTGAATCAGCAGGGCAGTTTTATCATTGTTGGACTGCAGTGAGGGGGGGGGGGAAGGATTGTAGTGATGTGATGCAGCAAGCAGACACACATTGGTGTCACTGTATTTGTTTTCCTCTCTTCCCCCTTTGGTGATGGGGGGGGTTGGGGTTGGGGGCGTTGCATTCATGCTGACCTACATGCCTGCCTGCTTGCCCCAGTTCAGACACATTTGCTTCCACTGATGCTTGGCCTCATCCTTATGTAGAAGCTATGTTTAGCTGTGTGTGTATTGTGTGTGCGCATGTGCTTGTGTGTATATGTGGTGTCAGTCCCCTCTGGTCCTGCCCTAGGACAAAGCGGTTGATTGAACCTAGCCGGCCTCTTGTGTGTGTGTGTGTGTGTGTGGTCATGTGATCAGTGCTCTACAATGCTGCTTCAGTAGAAGTGCTGAGTCTATAACATTCCGCCTCCCAGGAGGCAACAGGCTCCCTACTCATCCAGCCTGCCCCATTCACTACCCTGTTCACTCTGCCCTGTGTGAGCATGTCTCCGGGCTTGTGTGTGCATGTGTGTGTATGTGTGATCTGACTCTCTCACTATGAATAGTTAATCATCTCCCTGTAATGGTCACAATGTTGTTTTATTGCATGGTGACTGCGGCCCTTTATTCACCGCATCATAAACGATGATAGTTTTCAGTGCTAAATGAGGTTGCGAACACAGAGCTTCAGTTGAAGTCAGCAGGCTTCATGGTGGAGCTGCAGCCTGACAAACAGATCAGTTAAGACAGCTGTGCTGCAGTGACAACGAGTGACCCGAGAATAGGAAAGACACTGAAGCAAACAGAACCACTGCTTTGTAACAATGAGAGGAAGGCAAGGACGAGCGGTCTCAACTGAACCAGCAGCTGTCCTCTGTTGACCTGGCGTTCTCTCTCCTGTCCCTGTAGTGTCCAGACAAGCAGCGGGCCCTGGAGGAGACCAAGAACTACACTACCCAGTCTTTAGCCAGCGTAGCCTACCTGATCAACACTCTAGCCAACAATGTGCTGCAGATGCTGGACATCCAGGCCTCCCAACTCCGACGCATGGAGTCCTCCATCAACCACATCTCACAGGTAGAAGCAGGAGCGGGTGCACACACACCACACGTGCACACACCACACATGCACACACATGCACACATGCACGCATACACACCCACGACACATGCACACATACACATGCATGCGCACACACGTACCACAATGGGATTCACTCATGTTCCAGTTAAATATGCTCAATGCCTGTCATCTAATTTCTTTCCCTGAATCTCCTTCTCAGACAGTGGATATTCATAAAGAGAAGGTGGCGAGGCGGGAGATTGGTATCCTGACTACCAATAAGAACACTGCCCGCACCCACAAAATCATTGCACCAGCCAATCCGGAGAGACCAGTGCGCTACATACGCAAGCCTATTGACTACAACGTTCTGGATGACACTGGCCATGGAGTCAAGGTAGGCTGAGGAGCAGAAGGAGACGCACAATGTTTAGCTGTTAGTTCTTGAAGTGTGTTTTAACAATGAATAGTGGTTGTGTGTTGGCATGCTTAGAGCACTATGAACTTTTCTTTCCCTTCTATTTGTTTTCTCTGCTCTTCTAATGGGTGATGGTTGGCATGACTCAAATCACTAACTTCTCAATGCTCTCTCTCCTCTTTTTTTCTCCTGCTTTCGGTCATGTATATAGTGGTTACTAAGGTTCAAGGTAAGAACATGCCATAGGGCACTTCTTGTATTGCTTGGTGGAACAACAAACATGCACAGACAGACACACACTGGCTCTCCACACATGGACAACTGCTGTGGAGACGACCTGTCACTGAGAATGTGTGTCACGTGTGTATCCTGATTTGTAACCCTAAGCTATAGATGTGTGTGTATTCTGGTTGTGTTGTGATTGACATGTCCTCATTCCCCCTACAGGTCAGCAGTCAGAACATGAAGATGGGCGGGGCTCTCCCCCGCACGACCCCTCCCACTCAGAAGCCCCCCAGCCCCCCTCTGGCCGGCAAGGGCACCTTAGGGTATGTAGAAACTTTCTCACACGTGCACACACACACGCAACATGATCTAACCTATTTGTTATGTTGTGCTATCGTCTGTACGTCAGTTGTCGATATATGTTGTTATTGATTTGGATGTTTGCAGGGTACAGCTGCTGCCATGTCTCTGGTGTGTATGTCCATGAGGAGATGACGAGGGAATGTATTTGGGACTCACTGTGAAATTCCTTGCAGGAATAGCATGACGTCATCTGTGAGAGCTTCTGCTTGTGTAATCTAGGTCACTGCTGACTCCAGATGCTCTTGCTGTGATACCTTGTTTCTGTGTGTCTGCTGGGGGCAAGACGTTGTAGTGAGGTGTCGCTGGTTACAGCTCAGACATGGACGTGCCAGTGTTCATCAGCTGTTTGCTCTTATCAGTGACAGCTCAGCTTAGGTGAGGCTAGGCTAGGCTACCTCTGGGATTCAACAGCACTTCATTATAAAGTGCTGTCATACCTCCAGGGGATTCAGAATGACTCGTGTTTTATCTGATCTATCCGGCTCCCAACATTTCCTTTCATCAGCCAGTTAACGCTATTTGAGTCACACCTCGTTAATGTGGCTGTTTACAGGACTCACTACAGGACAAACACACACACACACACACACACACACACACAGGAGTGTAGCCAGCTAGCTCGCAGGGTGACAGTTCCTGGATCCTTCCTGTCCAGTGTGTTTGGAGCCAGCTGGCCACCTCTCCCTCCCCATTGGCTGCCTCTCTCTTCCTGCTCCCTGCTTCCACAGGCATGCTGGGAACACAGTGGAGCAGCCTGGCTCTGACTATGGAGCACACAGCCTCACTTCACCTGGACGAGCAACACCAGATCTGTCCTGCTGGGCCGCCGCTCCCCACTTACACCAGTACTACTACCGTTCTTATATGAGCTCATAAATACTTGTTTTTCTCTCTCCCAAACAGGTGACCAGTAGGATGAGATATTACTGCTGTTTTATGTTGGTGGTTATTTTAGTTGATGATCCCTTCCCTTCCACTCTCCCCCAAATCCATGTCCTGTTGGTATGAATGTGGAGTTGGCACCGATTCATAGGGTGAACAGAACGGTTTTCTGATGAGCTATCAAGAGCAAATGATTCTTCTTGATCCAACATCATCAGCTGTCTCTTCACCCATCTTGGTCCAAAAGGCCGTTCCGGACCAGTCATGTCCATCTCTTCACCTGTATTCTCTGGATGTTAAACTTCCTTCCTGCCCCCTTCAGGAGACACTCCCCCTACAGGACGCTGGAGCCAGTGCGCCCACCCGTCGTCCCTAACGACTACGTTCCCAGCCCCACGCGCAACATGGCTGTCGCCCAGCAACCCAGCCCCGCACGCACGGCCACTCTTAACCAGAGGACTCGCACGTACAGGTACCACTCGCCCTGCTCCTCCCCCCGCCGCCTCGCCAAACCAATCACAGGTTCAGGTACTCAGGATGCATTGGGAGCCTTTGTTTGACAAACAATGGCCATGACAGAATGGAAGATGACATAAAAGGAAGATGACAGAATGGAAGATGACAGAATGGAAGATGACAGAATGGAAGATGACAGAGAGGAAGAAGAGAGGAAGAAGAGAGGAAGAAGAGAGGAAGATACGAAGGGGGGGGGGGGGGGGGGGCGTGGCTTGACACTGTCAGACTGGAATCCCTTTTTCCAGCGTCATTTTGTCCCCCACCCCCCTGCTGCCATCTACCTCCCCCTGCTCTCTGGTTTGAGGAGTAAGAACAGCCGCTGCCCATCCCTCATCAATACTTGCCTTTTTCTTCCCTCTTTTGAAGTTGTGCCCTGAACGACTGCAGTTTTATATAACTGATCCGTGGCCTCCCTCCCCCCTACCTCTCGCCTGTTGGAATCTTCCATCCTCAGCTCGGTCCAGAAGAGAGAAGTCGTCCTGCCACAAGCCTGGAGAACTGGCTGAAGGAACGTGCTGATTGTCTGATTAATCTGCTCTCGTGGTTCGTACCATCCACATGGTCTGGGGATTTGGAATGTTCCATGTGAGCTTTGAACCGAAGGGAAGAAGGCAGTTCCATAGAACAAACGGAAACACACACACATCCAATTGCCTGCGAATGAGCTGTGACTCATCTCTGAACAGAGATCAACTAGATGACAGAACTGAAGACGTCACAGACCACCAGAAGTTTCATCTGGGAATTCTTCTAAGTCTTTCTGAACTATCAGGAATATTTTCAAACCCAGAAAGTACAAATGGAAGTTGACTGGTTTTGACTGTGATGGTTAAGCTACAGTGCACACCAGAGTGAAGCGCAAAAGTCCCTGAGAGACATTCCCCATCTATTAAAGGCCCTGAAGTATTTATAGTAGAAAGCTCGTGTAATCTGCTTTCATAGTTGTTCTTTCTTCCCAGCAATAAATATGCATCCTTCTCTCGCCTCACCCCTCCTTCCTAAATACCTATTTTGTATTTTCTTTTTGAGTTTTATTTCTGTCTAATTGATCCTGCTTTTTCACTCAGCTTGGCATCGCCGCTTCCTCTCTCTCTCTCTAGCTCGCTCACTCTCTAGCTCTCTCACTCTCTCTAGCTCTCTCTCTCACTCTCTCCAGCTCTTTCTCACTCTCTCCAGCTCTTTCTCACTCTCTCTCTCCAGCTCTTTCTCACTCTCACTAGCTCTTTCTCACTCTCTCTCTCTAGCTCTTTCTCACACTCGCTCTCCTCCTCTTTCTTCTTTTCTGAAGACTCATGTTCTTTCTCCTCAGCAGTAACCTCCATCCTCGCCGCATCGACTAACAAATTCTCTCACGCTTTTTACTATTTGATTTTAGTTTGAATCCTTCACTCTCTTAGAGCTCGCTCGTCGGTCAGCACTCCAGAGGGCTTTCTCATTTCTTGGGAATGATGAATGACCAATAGATTTGAATCAGCGAAGCAGCCAATGGGTACTGTACAGGGCGCATCATAGGCACTTAGAGCGCTGGAGACTCTGTGTCACGGGTCACATCCTTGCAAGATTTACCACCTGAGCTCTGTCACAAGAGACAGGCCATTGATGTTAACATGCATGCTGTGATCCCATATCCTGTGGATCGCAATCCTAATGGGGCTGTGCTTTAAGGAGCTGTCTGCAGCGTCTGGGAGAACGTGGGAGGAATGAGAAAGCCCTCAGAGAACGCTGACCTACTCAATCACTCAGAGGTGTTCTGGAACCTTCCCCAGCTAACGCCTTCCAGTCATTGCCTTTTCTTTCTCTGTTCTAGAACGCTCTGCTGCTCTCTGTTGTCTGTCTGCTATTGTCTGCTATTGCTCCAGAACCTTCCAGAGCTACCCCTGCTCAGCCATACCTTTTTGTTGTCATTGCTCTAGAACCTTCTCCCTATGTGAAGTGAGTCTTGTATTAGTGTGGGTGTGGTGGAGCTAGCGCTTACTGTTGGTGTTTGCGCGTGTGTGTGCGTGCGTGCGTGTGTCAGCAGTGGCAGCAGTGGGGGCAGTCACCCAAGCAGCAGTCGAAGCAGCAGTCGAGAGAACAGTGGGAGTGGCAGCGTAGGGGTGCCCATCGCCGTGCCGACGCCCTCCCCGCCCGGAGCCTTCCCAGGTAAACACATCCAGATGTCCCTCTGGTCACCCAGCCTCAGCTCTGTACCAACACGCCTGACAGGAATGCTAACCAATTAGCTTTGAAATATTGGTCATTTGTTATAGAAGTATGACCTTTTTATCTGTCTTGGTTCCAATTTTTTGTTGACACAACAAAAAAAACTATTAAGGATAGATTTGTGTCTACTAGAGCCTTCACAGTAGGGCTTTATCAATAAACTGTATAGATGCAAGTTCCTTAGGGTTTAATACATGGTTAAAAGTTGTCATTAGTGTGATGTGAGAATCCTCACAGACCTTCTCCTCCTTCCAGCTCTGGTGAGCTCTGAAACACAGGCAGCCTCTACGCCCACCTCCCCCGCAGCCAAACACAAACATCTGTGTGCTGTTCTGATCTGCTGCTGTCCTCTGTCTCACCCTGCCCTGTCCTCTCCCCTTGTTGCCTCCTGTCGTCTGAAATCTCCACTTCCGTGGTCACAGGCGCCTCCGCTACGCCACCTAACTCTGCACCACCTTCCTCCTCCTCCTCCTCCTCGTCCTCCAGCACTGCCGCCCCGGCAACCCGCCAACTAATCCACCCGCGCACCTGTGAGCCTTCCCCCCACTAACGTCCTGCATCCGAGAGCCTCCGGCTGAGTCGAGCACCGCTTCCTCCCAGCCCCCCCTCTCTGCGGCCACTGCTGCAACCTCCACCACTGTCCAGAGTTGATGGCCCCATACCCCCCCCCCTGCTCTGCCATCCCATCTCACACGCCTGCCAGAATGCAACGTTCCAGAGGACGAGCCAGCTCATGCGCATTTCTGTCTGCAGCATTGTGAATGTGAGCCCCCTCATTCTGTTTCCCTGGGTTACGCCCTCCCACTGCCAGCCCTGGTTGACACTCCTGTGTTCACACCTCATCAGGCTCATTTCATCTTTCATCTCCCTGGTTCCTGGTGCTTTGAAGCACTCTTGTTTCACCCAAGGACATGTTCGTGATCATTTTGTTAAGTTGAAACAGGTGCCTACAAATCGCAGAATGCAAGAGGATGAAACTACTGACCATTGGGGAGGACTATATACCTTGTAGCATTGTTTAATGTTTACAGTGTGCAGATTACAGATATGGTACCTTTAAAAAAATATTAGATGTTGAAAGACAACTGCATCAATTGAGAACAGGTACTGTTTAACTGTGTTGTGTGTCCGAGATAGTTGATTCCTTCTGTGTCCTCTAGGTGGCATGGTACCCCAGTTCTACAGTATGAACAGACCTGTCCCCAGACAGACGTCTCCCCCAGTGGGGGGGTCTCTACCCTATCGCCGGCCCCCCTCTGTGACCGGCCAGCCTATCCTCCCTCAGAGCCAGAGCCAGGCCCAGAGTCCCAGCCAGCCCAATGGAGGGCCTTACTACAACCACAGCCCAGGTAACTGTCTCACCCTCATGATATAGCAAGACTACATGTCCCATGACTCCATTCACATGCTGCTCCCACAGCTAGGCCGCCCAGCCCTTCTCTTATGGGGGACAGGCCCCGGACCTGTGTTCCTCCTCATCAGAAGGATCTCTACAGACATATCGATGTGCTGGGGGGAGATAGAGCGTCTTCTCCATCCACGCCATCAGTCTACCTGCACACTAACTGTCTCTTCTTCCTCACCTCACCTCCATTTCCTTGTCCCTCCACAAAACTGTTCATCTGTCTGTCTTCCTTTTCTACTTCCTTCTCCTTGGCCCTTGCTCCGCCCCCTCTCTGCTCTGCCCCTTCTCTGCTCCGCCCCCCTCTCCGCTCCACCCCTGCTTACGTGGCCTAGGCTCGGTGGCCCCCCCTCCCCCCTCCATCCTGCAGATCACCCCCCAGCTCCCTCTGATGGGCTTCGTGGCTCGGGTTCAGGAGACCAGTAAGTGGCTTTCAGCCTTCGTAGCTAACAGCGCCCCTCTGCCGTCATGCACGGACAACCCAGTGATGATCCTAACACCACAGCTACCTAATAAGGCCGACAAACATTCCTATACAGTGCAGATGTGATTTGGCATGAGTCGTTTTTTTCAACCACGACTCGTCAAAGTGTGTGTGGATGGATGGGTGTGAAAGTCCAGGCGTGCATGGGACGGTGTCTTTTTGAGTTCCCAGCATGGTGACTGAATACTGCATGTCCCTGCCCTCCAGGCTGCCATGGGAGATGAAACACCTTCCTTGCTAGGGTTCATTTTTAGATGGGGGGGGTGTATGTCTTCTGGTGAGTGAGAGATTATAATGCCTCCCCCCCACCCGTCCTCCCCCAGTCTCCGATGCGCCCCCTCCGCCCCCCCCAGCCGAGGAGCCGGTGTTTGAGGAGGTGGAGCCCCTGCCCCCTCCAGAGGGCTATGAGGAGGAAGAGTCTGCTGTGGTGGAATACAGTGACCCCTACGCTGAAGAGGACCCCCCCTGGGCCCCCCGCAGCTACTTGGAGAAAGGTACACACACACACCTGGAGAAAGGTACACACACACACACACACCTGGTGAAAGCACACACACCTACCTGGAGAAAGGTACACACACACACACCTACCTGGAGAAAGGTACACACACACACCTACCTGGAGAAAGGTACACACACACACCTACCTGGAGAAAGGTACACCCGCTCCAATCCCTTGTTCGTTTCTCTCATTCAGACTGTGGGAGTCTTGTAGTGAGACAAGATATCTGCCGCTCTATCAATGTCGGAAGCAATCTCTTTATTTGATCTCCTGTTCCTCCACTGTGTTTTTGCCTCTGTTAAAGCCCCCTCAGATCAGAACTGTCTCTCCTTGAGGTGATATACTCAGCCTACACACAGATGAGTCAGGTGTGATAGTAATGAGAACTTGCTCCCTCTAGTGGTAGCCATCTACGACTACGCTCGGGACAAGGAAGATGAGCTGTCCTTCCAAGAGGGCGCCATCATCTACGTGATCAAGAAGAACGACGACGGCTGGTACGAGGGCGTGATGAACAACACCACCGGACTGTTCCCTGGCAACTACGTAGACTCCATCATGCACTACGCAGAGTGAAGCCCCGCCCCTGTCTCCCCCAGGCCCCTCCCACAGCCTTGTGGCGCGGTGGACGGATTTGGCATCAATGGGAATGATGTGAATGGTGTACGTGCATGTTGGGGGTGGGGGTGTTCAGCCAGATGAGGGGATGGAAGAGGAAGAATGCTGCAGAATGACTCGTGAATTGGACAGGGACAACGAGAGGAGAAGTGACAAGACCCAGTTGCTGTGGTTTCCTGTCGCCACTGAAGGTGACATGGCACAGAATGACACTATTAAAAGTTATAAAAAATTGAAGAAAAAAAAAACATGTCCAAACACTATAGTACCAATCATGTGTGTGAGACCAGATGAAGGACCCTGTTGTAGCGCTGTGTTTCCTGTGTTGTAAGCGTGCTGCTAATGGGTCATGCTGATGGTCCTCCTGACGTGAGAAAAGCTGGTCTCTCTGGTCACACTGCCAAGAGCTCTTCTTCTTTCATTATGGCCTGAAGTCATGACGTGAGGAGGGCTCAGAACCTCGTGCTGTCGGTTTCACACTACGATGACCAACACACCTCAGCTTGGTGTCTGCAGTAGCCTTCCCTCTGCCTACCAACCGGCAGCACTTCAGCCCCAAAGTATGGAACTGGTCAGGTTATGGGACTCTTAACCATTTCTCTTTGTACATGTTTTGCTATGCATCTTTTTCTTTTCTCGCTGGCTCTGAATATTCTGTACCAGTGGACCTAACCAGATTGCCTAGTGGACTATGAAGATGTTGTGTACTGTATGTGTGTGCTTCCTTGACTGCATGCTTGCTAAAACAGACCAACCGCTTTCTTTTTTTCCGTTTTGATTTTACCAACTTGCTTTACTAAACGTTTTGCCATCTAAAAGCTGTTTTTTAAGTGGTTATTGGTTGTTATATCCTTTTAATACATAGTTCCAGACAAACTCAGATGGTGTTGGATATTTTGTGCCATATTGCGATGTTGTATACGTGTGTGCGTGCGTGTGGTTGTATGTGTGTGTGATTTACAAAACTGACCAATACCTTGGTACACAAATTCACTTGTTCCTTCACTAAAGTGAATCGGGACCTACGAAGCAGTGTTTGATCATTTTAAGATGCATTCAAATATAGAACATGAATAGAAGTCACTTGCTTTACAGATTTTACTGGGAAATAGTTTGTCTTAATGCCATATTGCAAGAACGTGTTTGACATTCGGTCACTGCAGCAATAAAACTGAACTTTGTTTTGTTTAGGCAATAATACCTGGTAGAATGTGATATCAACCGAAGCTTACTTTTGTAATCTAATGAGTAACAAAAGCACACTGTTTTTAGAGTGACGTGAATGTGAGACGAGTACCCGAGAAAACGCCAAGTGAAAACTGCATTTGTGTTTATCTGAATACGTGTACATTTGAAGGACTGTAATGCTACGACAGTGTTATATTTAGGGAAACCTTTCATCGACACCGAAAAAGAGCAGCTTGCCAACTCTGGAGGGTCTGATAATACAACCTTCACAGGCCTACTGGACTCCTCCAAGACTGCATCCATACAAGCAGGTTCTGTTTTTGTGTTTGAGTTTGGGTGACACATGCTTTGACAGGGAATTTCCAGAACATACTGTGTCTGTCAAAATGATATGAAAAACAATAAAATGGGAACTATTGATACTTGATCTTTTCAATACCTGGATTTCTTTTCCTCCTTCCAGACAGAATGACACCATCTCGCATTCTGTAGGTTTCTGTGATCTGAGTTTTGATCATCTCTCTCTTCTTATCATCTTTATTATCTAGTATTTACAAGAAGGCATTGACCACATCCTAGATATGATGCTTTATTATATCATGAGGACTAGGACTGTTAGTCCTGTATGACTCCATTTGAGTGGGACGTTGCAGGGGTCTTAATCCAAATAGGACAGAAGGTATTCCACCTGCATCTCCAGGTTCTCCAGAACTTCTCCAGAGAGGTTCTCAGAGCAGTCGTATAGATGGTCTTCCAGATCGAAAATAGCATCCATCCAGGACAGCATTTGGCTCTAATAACACATTGAGACATCCACAATATTTACTTCTATAATCCTGCAAATGCACAAACTAAGAGCTAACACTATCCAGATGGAGTATTAAGGGGGGAGAAAGAGACTGCACCTTGATACTCGACAGAAAGCTCTGAGCTTCCTGGCTCCAGCTCTGTCCAGGGGGTTGAATGGCCAGAATGACCCCATACAGAACGTGGAGGAATCCATTGGGCCTCTGAGGTAGTAGAGAGACACGAGAGGATGAGACTGTCAGCGCACTGATTGGACTACAGTATGGTGGGTTAGACCGGCCAATAAGCTTACGCTATTGGGTTGGTGTGACTTACCGGGGCAGCATAGACAGTCTTGCCCTCCAGAAGGCCCAGCAGGACCATTTCAAAAAACAAATCAAGGAAATTGATCTGGGTGATCTGAAATCAAACAAGCACATATTTGAATGTAACACCAGATGACAAGGATATCAACCTCTTACATCAGAACCTCATTCATTGCTTTGGAATAACAATCTGATCTGATGTCTGGCTACACCTACTCCTGACTGCCCAATTTCTTCCATAATGGCCTCTCTGTTCTCAGGCTCGTTTATATATGAGATGAGGCGATCATAGGCCCGCTGGAAGTCCCTCACATCCTCAAAAAGGAAACGACATGAAACTCAAACCTCAAACATCCGACTGACTACAACATGCTATAACACTCATCACCCTGTGTCTTTCCCTCTCAGTATTGGCATTGCTGTAGTTACCTGGTTATTCAGCTCAGCCAGTCCACCCAGAACCATCCGCCCAGCATGGCTGATGAGGTTCAGGGACTGGCTGGTATTGGTCAGATCCTGAGAAGAAATGGGAAAACCATCAGTCCACTGTATCTACACATCTGTATCTAAGTCAAATGCAGTGACACAAAACTGCTTGTTTTTACCTGAAAGGCCTTACGAAGAGCCTCAACTTTATACTCAAAGTCTGAGATCCCCTTGTAAGCAAAATACCTCCTGTATCAAGAAAGTTTGACATGGTGAAGTGTGCTGAGGACACATTTTTCTTCAATAACGTACACAGCAGAGTAGCAGTAGCGATGTTCATACAGTACTTACTGCATCTGAGGCACTTGGACCTTTGGGTCCTCTACATCATCTTCCAAATCCTACAACGCAAAAGCCACATTGGTCTCAATCTGAAGGCACTTTTCACTCAGTGCGGAGTGAGATCATTGGTATAAGGAGATGGAAGTCTGGAGATATTTACCTCCTCGAAAGGGGGTGAGGGAGGAGAGGTGTAAGAACCAGGAGGAGGGTCACTGAAGGTGGACTCTTTGGTGGACAATGTCCAACTTGTTGTCTGCGTCTCACCTCCTGCCTCGACAAAACCCTCAAAGGAGGTCATTATGTCCACTTCCTGTGATCGGACAAGTACAGAACATATTTAGATGTTTGGTTGACCAATCAACAGGGACGGCTGTCAACCAGATTTGATGAATCAACAGGGAAAATGTGCTGCACCTGGCCATCCTCAAAGTATGAGAACTCCCTCCTTGTGTTAACGTGGTGGGACATGATGTGGCTGATCTTTCTACCACCTAGAAGCTAGAGAGGACAGAACACAAGTCATCATCCATAACTGACACGCAGTCTGAGTGTAAAGCTGAAAATGCTGATGTTGCGTTGGTTGGCTTGTGAAAATTAGTTGCTCGACTGACCTGCACCCCAGTGACCTCCAGGTCAGTTGTTGAAACAGCCACCGAGCCCTGAGAAAGTAACACAGGAATTCATTAAGTTTGATCCAGGAACAATGGGATCCACCACACGCTCTGGTGATTAGCCTGTTCTGTCCTTAGTATTCTCTCACTTCGGGGTTCAGGAGGTCAATGTGGAGCTGTTTCCTCCACCACAGCTGGGTCCGGTTGTCCATTATAACCTGGATTAACTGGCAGATCTCCTCCAGGGTCTGGAAAGAGAAGGATTCCTTAGTATAAATGTGATTTATCAGGCACTGAACCTCAGCCTCCGAATTGCTGTACGAACACCAATATACCTAGAGAACATGGCTTGAGCTTGTAACTTATAGACAGGGCTGACTCGGCATGTGCGTTTCCACACTACTGTAGGGTGAGCGTGTGTGCCTGTATGGTGTTTGATGCAGATTCAGACAAGTCCTCAAGACATAGACAGAGATGCCTGAGTTTACCTGCAGTCGCCCAGCAAGGCGCCTGGTCCAATGGAAATCGGAGGCGTTCCAAAGATCCACCAGAGGTAGATCCTCCTCATAGACTCTCTCGCTATGGACTCGCTCAGGATTCTCCTCACTCAGGGATGCCTCCATCTCAGCTTCAAGCTTAGGTGGCAAGAGAAATTGCACAAGAAGCATACAGTCATCCTGACTTTCTGGAATTGAATACATCCTAACTGTTCACTCCAAAAAGTTATTCTTGCCTACGCTCAGGGCAAAGAACAGATGCAGAGCGTAGGTTCCCATTCTGTTTAATGATGATGTATGGTTACCTGTCCTCTGGAGGGAGTTGTGTCCTCAATCGCCATTCTCCCTGCCAGGGTGAGGAACACTTTTGGCAGTTTTGGCCATACAGGGGCCATGAAGAAGGTCTGGCAGAGAGCATATGGAGACAGTATCAAGTACATCATCTTTATTGCGGGTGACAAGTAGGTCTAACCCTGTTTTTTCCTCCAAACAGTAGATAGAGGATGAAGAACATGGATAGTTACCAGAGTCTCCAGCGATGCCAGTTCACTTAGAAGTAGCTTTCCAGCTGGTGTCATCCAGTGAGCAGGCTTGGGTGAAGGAGCCTTTGTGGCAGAGAAGAAAACGAGACATTCTGATTTCGGATCGTTTACTAGCAACAGTTCTACGTTGATGCACCCTTTCAAAGCCTTAACCCCAAGACAGACTTACGGGACGCCACACAAGCATGTAGCGGACCAGAGGTCCAGACAGAGGGAGCACCTGTTCCTCCTCCTTCTCCATCACCTGATGAGGAAGAGTGCAAGTAGAGGGGGTTTAGAGGCATTAGAGAAGTAAATAGGTAGGAAATAGAACCAGTAATATGATGTGATTTACTAGGTTTTGTTGCTCAACCGTAGAGGAGTCTATGTCTCTTACAGTTGGGGGGGTGTTATTGAGGTTCTTCCTCCACCAGCTGAAGCCACGTTTCACCGTCTTTAATTTGTGTTTCTTCAACTTCCTTTGGTTGGTATTTTCTTTGTGTTCCTTTGCCAGATGGTGTGTGACACAGCCATCAACTGATAGGGAACTTTCTGATAGTTTTAACAGGAAAACAAAAGTATGGAATGATCATTGAATCATCAATTTGGCAAATCAACCAGCAACTAGTTCAGTCCAAGGGCTCCTTCAAACTCTTACCAGAATCAGTGTCATCGTTCGATGAGGATGCACAGTTTCTCGGAGGTCCCCCAACACAACTCAGGATTGAGAACGAGCACAAACACCGTCCGAGGAACTTTCCTCTTTTCGTTGTTTTCCTCTTCTCTTTTTTCGGTTTCTCCGAAGAGATTCTGAGGCTACTTTGGGACTGACCCATCGAGCCAACGTTTTTTCATTCGCAAATGCAAACAATCGGATACTGTTTTAGCTGTCGCCGAAACTGTTAACAAATTGCTATATGTAGTAAGAAAGTTGTTCACCGCTACTCTTTCAGATTAGACTGTCTAAAAATATTGGAACCGATGACACCATAATTCGGAAGCTCCATCACTTAGCAGCATGTTATTATGACGTTCGATTGTGCACTTGTTGAGAAAGGTGGTTTTTCAAATGAAATTAGCCAAGCTTTTTAGCAAATGTGATATTAAATTATAGAATATAATAAATGCAAGTAATAAACCAAATCACTCAGAGTAAAAATAAATTTCTTTCTTGTTTAAGATATATTTTTATGTGATTGATTTGTGCTGTGCCTTGTAAACACAGACAATTTCTCAAACCTAACCACCAAAACAGAACCTTCTGATCATTTATCTTCTTACGTACTTTCTGTATTATTCCCTCTACGGGTTACAGCATCTGCTACTTGAACAACATGAACTGTAAAAGACTACGTGTACACACAGGGCTTAGTTAGGAAACACCATCACGATAGCCCACTACCAATATGAGGTGTAAACATTTAGCGATGAGAAAAAACAACAAAGTTGTGGTACCCTCAGGCTGCATTATTGCATTGATTGAGCAAGTTTACCTCCAGTGTAGTTTACCCAGTGGCTCAACAGGCCAGAACAGGCCTGTTATGAGACCCCTTTACTAAGCTGTCTCACGGCAGCAGCATCACAAGAGCGCTGAACAAGACAAGGGAACGCCGGACCTTTTCAGAATATCTTTCGATGAGACATTTCTTAATATTCATAACCACTATAGCGTTTATCAGGTGACTAGTAAGTTTTGTACCGGCAGGTATGCCAGTACTGAGGTTCCCCTTTAGACCCATGGCCCAGTGGGCAGTCAATTTGTCACCGGACCAGGTTAACCAGCGCTCTGCTACACCCCGCCTCTTCAGGTTCACCAACATAGTCGTGCAACGGGTAAGTTAGTCAGACAACAGTTCTTCTTTCATTATGGCCTGAAGTCATGTGAAACGTGAGGAGGGCTCAGAACCTCGTGCTGTCGGTTTCACACTACGATGACCAACACACCTCAGCTTGGTGTCTGCAGTAGCCTTCCCTCTGCCTACCAAACGGCAGCACTTCAGCCCCAAAGTATGGAACTGGTCAGGTTATGGGACTCTTAACCATTTCTCTTTGTACATGTTTTGCTATGCATCTTTTTCTTTTCTCGCTGGCTCTGAATATACTGAACCAGTGGACCTAACCAGATTGCTCAGTGGACTATGAAGATGTTGTGTACTGTATGTGTGTGCTTCCTTGACTGCATGCTTGCTAAAACAGACCAACCGCTTTCTTTTTTCCGTTTTGATTGCAATAAAACTGAACTCTGTTTTGTTTAGGCAATAATACCTGGTAGAATGTGATATCAACCGAAGCTTACTTTTGTAATCTAATGAGTAACAAAAGCACACTGTTTTTAGAGTGACGTGAATGTGAGACGAGAACCCGAGAAAACGCCAAGTGAAAACTGCATTTGTGTTTATCTGAATACGTGTACATTTGAATTACTGTAATGCTACGACAGTGTTATATTTAGGGAAACCTTTCATCGACACCGAAAAAGAGCAGCTTGCCACCTCTGAAGGATCTGATGATACAACCTTCACAGGCCTACTGGACTCCTCCAAGACTGCATCCATACAAGCAGGTTCTGTTTTTGTGTTTGAGTTTGGGTGACACATGCTTTGACAGGGGATTTCCAGAACATACTGTGTCTGTCAAAATGATATGAAAAACAATAAAATGGGAACTATTGATACTTGATCTTTTCAATACCTGGATTTCTTTTCCTCCTTCCAGACAGAATGACACCATCTCGCATTCTGTAGGTTTCTGTGATCTGAGTTTTGATCATCTCTCTCTTCTTATCATCTTTATTATCTAGTATTTACAAGAAGGCATTGACCACATCCTAGATATGATGCTTTATTATATCATGAGGACTAGGACTGTTAGTCCTGTATGACTCCATTTGAGTGGGACGTTGCAGGGGTCTTAATCCAAATAGGACAGAAGGTATTCCACCTGCATCTCCAGGTTCTCCAGAACTTCTCCAGAGAGGGTCTCAGAGCAGTCGTATAGATGGTCTTCCAGATCGAAAATGGCGTCCATCCAGGACAGCATTTGGCTCTAATAACACATTGAGACATCAACAATATTTACTTCTATAATCCTGCAAAGGCACAAACTAACAGCTAACACTATCCAGATGGAGTATGAAGGGGGGAGAAAGAGACTGCACCTTGATACTCGACAGAAAGCTCTGAGCTTCCTGGCTCCAGCTCTGTCCAGGGGGTTGAATGGCCAGAATGACCCCATACAGAACGTGGAGGAATCCATTGGGCCTCTGAGGTAGTAGAGAGACACGAGAGGATGAGACTGTCAGCGCACTGATTGGACTACAGTATGGTGGGTTAGACCGGCCAATAAGCTTACGCTATTGGGTTGGTGTGACTTACCGGGGCAGCATAGACAGTCTTGCCCTCCAGAAGGCCCAGCAGAACCATTTCAAAAAACAAATCAAGGAAATTGATCTGGGTGATCTGAAATCAAACAAGTACATATTTGAATGTAACACCAGATGACAAGGATATCAACCTCTTACATCAGAACCTCATTCATTGCTTTGGAATAACAATCTGATCTGATGTCTGGCTACACCTACTCCTGACTGCCCAATTTCTTCCATAATGGCCTCTCTGTTCTCAGGCTCGTTTATATATGAGATGAGGCGATCATAGGCCCGCTGGAAGTCCCTCACATCCTCAAAAAGGAAACGACATGAAACTCAAACCTCAAACATCCGACTGACTACAACATGCTATAACACTCATCACCCTGTGTCTTTCCCTCTCAGTATTGGCATTGCTGTAGTTACCTGGTTATTCAGCTCAGCCAGTCCACCCAGAACCATCCGCCCAGCATGGCTGATGAGGTTCAGGGACTGGCTGGTATTGGTCAGATCCTGAGAAGAAATGGGAAAACCATCAGTCCACTGTATCTACACATCTGTATCTAAGTCAAATGCAGTGACACAAAACTGCTTGTTTTTACCTGAAAGGCCTTACGAAGAGCCTTGACTTTATACTCAAAGTCTGAGATCCCCTTGTAAGCAAAATACCTCCTGTATCAAGAAAGTTTGACATGGTGAAGTGTGCTGAGGACACATTTTTGTTCAACAACGTACACAGCAGAGTAGCAGTAGTGGTGTTCATACAGTACTTACTGCATCTGAGGGACTTGGACCTTTGGGTCCTCTACATCATCTTCCAAATCCTACAACGCAAAAGCCACATTAGTCTCAATCTGAAGGCACTTTTCACTCAGTGGGGAGTGAGATCATTGGTACAAGGAGATGGAAGTCTGGAGATATTTACCTCCTCGAAAGGGGGTGAGGGAGGAGAGGTGTAAGAACCAGGAGGAGGGTCACTGAAGGTGGACTCTTTGGTGGACAATGTCCAACTTGTTGTCTGCGTCTCACCTCCTGCCTCGACAAAACCCTCAAAGGAGGTCATTATGTCCACTTCCTGTGATCGGACAAGTACAGAACATATTTAGATGTTTGGTTGACCAATCAACAGGGATGGCTGTCAACCAGATGTGATGAATCAACAGGGAAAATGTGGCGCACCTGGCCATCCTCAAAGTATGAGAACTCCCTCCTTGTGTTAACGTGGTGGGACATGATGTGGCTGATCTTTCTACCACCTAGAAGCTAGAGAGGACAGAACACAAGTCATCATCCATAACTGACACGCAGTCTGAGTGTAAAGCTGAAAATGCTGATGTTGCGTTGGTTGGCTTGTGAAAATGAGTTGCTTGACTGACCTGCACCCCAGTGACCTCCAGGTCAGTTGTTGAAACAGCCACCGAGCCCTGAGAAAGTAACACAGGAATTCATTAAGTTTGATCCAGGAACAGTGGGATCCACCACACGCTCTGGTGATTAGCCTGTTCTGTCCTTAGTATTCTCTCACTTCGGGGTTCAGGAGGTCAATCTGGAGCTGTTTTCTCCACCACAGCTGGGTCCGGTTGTCCATTATAACCTGGATTAACTGGCAGATCTCCTCCAGGGTCTGGAAAGAGAAGGATTCCTTAGTATAAATGTGATTTATCAGGCACTGAACCTCAGCCTCCGAATTGCTGTACGAACGCCAATATACCTAGAGAACATGGCTTGAGCTTGTAACTTATAGACAGGGCTGACTCGTCATGTGCGTTTCCACACTACTGTAGGGTGAGCGTGTGTGCCTGTATGGTGTTTGATGCAGATTGAGACAAGTCCTCAAGACATAGACAGAGATGCCTGAGTTACCTGCAGTCGCCCAGCAAGGCGCCTGGTGCAATGGAAATCGGAGGCGTTCCACAGATCCACCAGAGGTAGATCCTCCTCATAGACTCTCTCGCTGTGGACTCGCTCAGGATTCTCCTCACTCAGGGATGCCTCCTTCTCAGCTTCAAGCTTAGGTGGCAAGAGAAATTGCACAAGAAGCATACAGTCATCCTGACTTTCTGGAATTGAATACATCCTAACTGTTCACTCCAAAGAGTTATTCTTGCCTACGCTCAGGGCAAAGAACAGATGCAGAATGTAGGTTCCCATTCTGTTTACTGATGCTGTATGGTTACCTGTCCTCTGGAGGGAGTTGTGTCCTCAATCGCCATTCTCCCTGCCAGGGTGAGGAACACTTTTGGCAGTTTTGGCCATACAGGGGCCATGAAGAAGGTCTGGCAGAGAGCATATGGAGACAGTATCAAGTACATCATCTTTATTGCGGGTGACAAGTAGGTCTAACCCCGTTTTTTTCTCCAAACAGTAGATAGAGGATGAAGAACATGGATAGTTACCAGAGTCTCCAGCGATGCCAGTTCACTTAGAAGTAGCTTTCCAGCTGGTGTCATCCGGTGAGCAGGCTTGGGTGAAGGAGCCTTTGTGGCAGAGAGGAAAACGAGACATCCTCAGGACTAATATGTCATATCTTGGAATTGTACACAGTAGACGTTGTCCATGATTTCGGATCGTTTACTAGCAACAGTTCTACGTTGATGCACCCTTTCAAAGCCTTAACCCCAAGACAGACTTACGGGACGCCACACAAGCATGTAGCGGACCAGAGGTCCAGACAGAGGGAGCACCTGTTCCTCCTCCTTCTCCATCACCTGATGAGGAAGAGTGCAAGTAGAGGGGGTTTAGAGGCATTAGAGAAGTAAATAGGTAGGAAATAGAACCAGTAATATGATGTGATTTACTAGGTTTTGTTGCTCAACCGTAGAGGAGTCTATGTCTCTTACAGTTGGGGGGGTGTTATTGAGGTTCTTCCTCCACCAGCTGAAGCCACGTTTCACCGTCTTTAGTTTGTGTTTCTTCAACTTCATTTGGTTTGTATTTTCTTCTTTCAGATGGTGTGTGACACAGCCATCAACTGATAGGGAACTTTCTGATAGTTTTAACAGGAAAACAAAAGTATGGAATGATCATTGTATCATCAATTTGGCAAGTCAACCAGCAACTAGTTCAGTCCAAGGGCTCCTTCAAAACTCTTACCAGAATCAGTGTCATCGTTCGATGTGGATGCACAGTTTCTCGGAGGTCCCCCAACACAACTCAGGATTGAGAACGAGCACAAACACCGTCCGAGGAACTTTCCTCTTTTCGTTGTTTTCCTCTTCTCTTTTTTCGGTTTCTCCGAAGAGATTCTGAGGCTACTTTGGGACTGACCCATCGAGCCAACGTTTTTTCATTCGCAAATGCAAACAATCGGATACTGTTTTAGCTGTCGCCGAAACTGTTAACAAATTGCTATATGTAGTAAGAAAGTTGTTCACCGCTACTCTTTCAGATTAGACTGTCTACAAATATTGGAACCGATGACACCATAATTCGGAAGCTCCATCACTTAGCAGCATGTTATTATGACGTTCGATTGTGCACTTGTTGAGAAAGGTGGTTTTTCAAATGAAACTATCCAAGCTTTTTAGCAAAAGTGATATAAAATTATTGAACATAATAAATGGAAGTAAAAAACCAAATCACTCAGAGTAAAAATACATTTCTTTCTTGTTTAAGAGATATTTTTATGTGATTACTTTGTGCTGTGCCTTGTAAACACAGACTATTTCTCAAGCATAACCAGCAAAACAGAACCTTCTGATCATTTATCTTCTTACATACTTTCTGTATTATTCCCTCTACGGGTTACAGCATCTGCTACTTGAACAACATGAACTGTAAAAGACTACGTGTACATACAGGGCTTAGTTAGGAAACAACATCACGATAGCCCACTACCAATATGAGGTGTAAACATTTAGCGACGAGAAACAACAAAGTTGTGGTACCCTCAGGCTGCATTATTGCATTGATTGAGCAAGTTTATCTCCAGTGTGGTTTACCCAGTGGCTAAACAGGCCAGAACAGGCCTGTTATGAGACCCCTTTACTAAGCTGTCTCACGACAGCAACATCACAAGAGCGCTGAACAAGACAAGGGAACGCCGGACCTTTTCAGAATATCTTTCGATGAGACATTTCTTAATATTCATAACCACAATAGCGTTTATCAGGTGACTAGTAAGTTTTGTACCGGCAGGTATGCCAGTGCTGAGGTTCCGCTTTAGACCCATGGCCCAGTGGGCAGTCAATTTGTCACAGGACCAGGTTAACCAGCGCTCTGCTACACCCCGCCTCTTCAGGTTCAC
>BROE01000022.1:6884118-6913008 GCA_036571765.1 Plecoglossus altivelis
CACGGCAGCAGCATCACAAGAGCGCTGAACAAGACAAGGGAACAACTTTTCGGAATATCTTTCGATGAGACATTTCTTAATATTCATAACCGCAATAGCGTTTTTCTGGCAGTAACAGGAGGGTCCGGAACAGAGATGACATCGTCCGGTCTGGTCTTGCTGCTTCTGATGCAGTGTCTGTGCTGCTCAGGTGAGGCTGATTGAGAGTTACGCATTGTGTTTTCTTTGATTATGGATCAATCTAGAATTTGAAAAAGTATATAAAAAGTGTATTATTAAGGGTAGGCAAATCCTAAGTACCTAATGCTACCCTCTCTTTGAATTACGGACATATGGTAAACATACTTTGTTGCTATTGCACAAACCCAGTGGGACTTGGAAGACCCAAGGTCTGAATCCCACAGGACCTGAGTAGGTGACTAGTAAGTCTTGTACCAGCAGGTTTGCCAGTACTGAGGTTCCCCTTTAGACCCATGGCCCAGTCGGCAGTCAATTTGTCACAGGACCAGGTTAACCAGCGCTCCGCTACACTCCGCCTCTTCAGGGTCACCAACAGCGTCGTGCAACGGGTGAGTCAGCCAGACATCAGAGGAGTCTGGGGAGGACAGTGTTCGTAAACTGCATTGTAATATCATCTAGTGGTTTCTTTTGGTATTTCACCAAGTAAACCAACCAGAACTGATGGTATTTTAGACTTCACAATCTAGCCTGCGCCATTGTAAGTACTGATAAAACAAGCCATATGATGACCAGAACATAATAGTCATTTTGAATTTTGGAAAGATTGCCCAGGTGGATATGACCAACTATGATATCCACCTGGACTATGACATTGGAGAGACCGTGTGTTTAAAAGGCATGGAACCCTACCTGGATGAATGTGGCTTCAGGAACAGGAAGCGACAGGTGAGCGGAATCCTCTCCTAACAGCAGAAACATAAGCGTCATCCGAGCTTTTAAGAAAGGAACTGGTGAGAAGGGTGCAGGCTAACATTGTCTTCGCACTTTCTCGTGTCTCCAGGCGGGGGCGTCCTGCTCCAGTGTCGTGCGTGTTTCAGGTCAGTTCAGCAGGATTCGGACCCTGGCTTGCATGCCTGCACAGAGCTCCAGCTCTGAGTCCAGCAGCGAGGAGATGATCGTGTTGCAGAGCGTCCATCTCTTCCGACAAACCCCTGGGGTTACTGTGTGTGATGGAGCTAACAGCTGTGCTCCCTATGTACTGTAGGTCACTTGTTCCTGTTGTTATGGTCAAATGAACTAGTTCTGGACATAACTGCACACCAGAAGAATAAAGTCATTAAACGTTCCTCCTCTGGTCTTTTTCTCCAACACAAACACACAAACGCTTGTTGGTTTGTTGATCTGAGAAAGTCAACCACGTGAATCGAACAACATGATGTGTTGTCATGCCAGACAGCAACATATTTTGCTTGAGTGACTCTGAAACACTAAATGACGAGGTATGAGAGTTGAAAGCAAAGTATCTGGGAGATATGACACCTCATGAGGATGCTTTCCACTGTTTGTTGTATTCCCTGCACTGCATGCTTCAAAAACGAAAGCCTTTGGACTACAAAGCAGATTTAGAATAGTCCTGTATAGTCAATATCGGTGAACAATATTACTACTGGGAATATTCCTAATGTTAAAGGGATGTGTGTGTGGGTCTGAACTGGCAGATTCCTTTTCTCCGAAACTGTAACAGCAGAATAATGAGGTCTGTATCATGCATTACTGTGCGCTGGCTCAGGAACCAATTGCGGCTCTTCTGGATGGTCAGCTGAGCTGTACTGTGAGCAGAGTTGAATGTAGGTCACTGTGTTCTGACTCCTACACTGGCTGCATACATCACCTTCTGACACACACGCGCGCATGCGCACGCACACACTCAACTACTTGCATACACACACTCAACACTGTCAGAACCTAAGAAATGCAGTTGTTGCGGTGATCCAGTAACTGTTAGACATTTAATAAACACACATACTACAAAAAAGATGAATTGAAAGACCACAAGAAAAAATGATGAGGTCTGATTTGCACATTTTTATTGTTCAGTTTAAATGCATTTTAGATTTATGTCTCCGTTACGGCAGAGCATCTAAGACCGGTCCTGACTGACTTCAGGCAACTCCTTCAACCTTTAGACACAATGGTTACCTATCTCTATGTTGCCATGAAAAGACTGACGATCTGAAATGGAGAATAGTTTGTAGCAGACTCAAAGCCATCAGATGTAGCAGATGTTAAGGCAGAGTGTTTCAACTCTGCACTCAAGTTTGAGTAATCTAACGTCATGACAACAGTAATGCAACGTGATTGGTTGCAGAGATAGAGTCTGACCTTGCCAGACCAATTGGCGTGGGCTGGGTTCAGGAAGAGGATTTGACACCCTCAACGTTTCAGACACGGCTTTGGATAGAACAGATTCCCACACTCCTTTCTGAACGTTTCGGAACGTTGCCCTTTGCTGAACGCAGTCCTAGTTTGAATTAAGATGGACTCACACACACACAGGTTGACAGAGGTTGTTCCACAGCCAGAGATGGTCTTCATGCTACAGTCTTACTCAGTACTACTAATGTAAAAACAGATGGGACACAGTGTGCACACGTAAAGCAGTCCCCTTCCTCAGACACACAGTACAAGAGAAGGCATTAATGTGAACCAACGCTGGTCCAACCTCGCTGACAGCATGGCTGTTGCATGACCCGGGGGTGCGTTAAGTGATCAAGCAATGAGAGGAAACATTCAGAGCGTTGCTGACCGAGATGTGCCGCAGGGCTAATCTTTCAACGCCACCGAGGGTCCCACTTTCACTCCAGTCATCAGAAGCAACAGTCCTCGGTGCTAGCAGACACAGGTCTGAGCATTGCGTAATGTGTGTTTAGTGTGTCGTCTTTGACGTCGCCCAGGATCTGACTCTGAGGCCCTTTCTATGGGCTGGTTTAGAGTCAGGTGGGTGTCGTCCCTCTCTGGGTTAAAGGTCAAAAATCTGGACAGGGTCAAATGGTCCTGGAATTAGGGTCAGGGACAAAAGGAGGCCAGTAAAGCCAGGATCAGTAACTTTACAGACAAAAATATGTGACCAATAGAAATCGAGTGGGTTCAACCCACCCCCAATGTAACAGCCAATCCCAGCGGTGGACCTTCATTGTGCACCTTTTCATCTGAGCACCTCAGAGTGTCATTGCCGTGTCAGTCATCTTCATCTCTCTACAGTAAAACTGCTGCAGGTTTTCAACCATTTTGGTGCAATTTGCAAACAAACAAAAATCTTCATTAGAATTAGCGTTAACACAATGCATCTGTACACTCTACAGACAGACAGACAGACAGACAGACAGACAGACAGACAGACAGACAGACAGACAGACAGAGGATCTTGAGGATCCCTCCCTGCTCCCTCCCTCCCCCCGTTCACTCACAAGGTTTGAAAAACAAAACTTTCAAATAATAATATCTTTCAGGTATTAAATAATCTTATATAAAAACACAAACGTAATAATAACACCCCCGTTCCCTCCCTCCTCTTCATTACTCTAACATCCACATACATTTTTCTGTACACGCACAATCCCCCTCTCCCCCTCCTTCCCTCCCCTTCCCTCCCAAACCGTTGCTAAGGTAACACCATGTCCTCTACAGGGCTCCATGCAGTACCAGTTATATTGCAGCAAGTTTCTTGTCCTTTATGTTTTTGTTTCTGTTTATATTCAATGCAAAGCGGCACAAACATGTGGGAAAGCTGATAGGTGGTCGGGCTTGCTTCTTTTCATTGGAGTAATCATGTAGTAATAATAATGAAAATCTGGGATTACAAGGAAGAGGATCCTAGCTCAGTCAGTCCAGGGTGGTTGCTATGAGGGAAACAGATAGACAGACAGAGTTCCAGAGGAGCTAACCTCATAGTCTTTAGACCCTGCCACCCCCCCCCCCACACACACACACACCCACCCCCCATGTCCTGGTCACTACCACTCCCCGGTGAGTTTGGTGCTTTGGTCCCGTTTGGGTGGGGCGGGGGGCGGACCGCGCCGTAGCGTTGCATAGCCTGAGATGTTGGCATGGGCGTGGGGGTAGCCTCCTCCGCTGGCTGGCCTGTGGTGGTCCTGCAGCAGCTCCGGAGGCGGGGGAGGCAGCGCCATATCGTCCATGGTCGCTACGGGCTCCATCTTGGAGGAGAGGCGGGAGGAAGTGAGCGAGCCGTGGCGTGAGACCGACTTCCTCTTCAGCGTCCGGTTGAGGTCTTCCAGGAAGTTGGGCTGCAGGGCCAGGTTGGTGCCCTTGGGGGAAGTGGGGGGTATCTGGGAGCTGAAGGAGCTGTGAGGGTTGGTGTGCTGGGGTGGGGGGGACAGGGGAAGGGGCTCCTGCACCGTGTTGCTCCGCCTGAACACAGCAGCAGGTGGGGTCTTCTTCAGGGAGCTTGATTTCCATGACGAGGACACGACCGGCGGGGTCTGGGGCTGAGGGTTGACCACCGCTACCTTGGGCGCCCCTGGGTGCAGGTCCGTCGGCAAGGGAGGCGGGGGGAAGAGCTCCGAGTCAGGAGGAGGTGGGGGGAAGTAGTCGGCGTCGGTCAGTGGGGGGGAGGGGAATTCGACGCTGGGCTGGCGGTGCTGTCCAGTCTGGAGCCCCTGCAGGGCCAGCGGCAGGTTGGCCAGGTTCAGCTTGCCCGGTTTGGGGAGCGCTGGGGGACCCATGGAGACATCCTTGGAGGGAGAGCCCGAGGAGGAGGCAGGGGAGGAGCCGCAGGAAGACAGGCCTGGCTGACCAAATTTACTGACCAGGCTCTCCACCTTCTTAGGCCTCTCATCCTGGGACTCGCCTGCCTTGATGCTGGAGTTACGCTGGGGAGCTGGAGGGGGACCCCTCTTCCCTACGGAGCCTGTGGAGGAGGTGGAGGAGGAGGATGGGGACTTCTTGATGGGGGACCCCATCTTGGTAGAATGGTGAGGAGGAGGAGAGGAGGATTGAGGGGGAGGTGGAAAGTCCAGGGTGCTCTCTGGTGGGGGAGGAGGGAACTCTGGGGACTGGGGGGCAACTTGCCCCCCCGGCTGCCACTTTGGCTTGGCTTTGACGGCTGGGGGAGACTGAGGGGTAGGAAATTTGGAGCCTTCCATAGAGTTGGAGGGGGTGAGGGAGGCCCCTGGGAACTGGTTGACGATCTGTTTGACCAAGGAGGAGGTGGGAGTGGGGGAGATGGGGGCGGAGAGGGGGAGGGTCTTGGAGGAGAAGCTGTGCTGCTTGGGCATCGTAGGTGGTGGCTGATTGGGGGAGTGGCCTGTTGACAAGCTCTGCTGCTTTTTAAACGAGCCGTGATGAGGTGGGGAGGGAGAGACAGGAGAGATGGTCAGCCCCGGGCCAGAGGGTTTGCGGGCCGTCTGAGGAGGGAAGCCACCGGTGAAGGTTTTGGGTGGGGCAGGGGGGGGCAGCGTAGGGGACAGGGAGGACTGCTGCAGTTGTGGGGGTGGAGACAGTGCAGGAGGGGGAGGGGGTGGAGAACAGTCATCCTGCAGGTCCTCCTGGGTGAATTCATAGGCCATGTTGGGGAACTTCTGTGCCAGGAACTGTTGCAGGCCCGTGTTGCTGAGGGGTGGGTAGGAGGGCACCTGGTCGAGGGGAGGGGGAGGGGGCATGCCATTGGTATGCAGGTGGAGAGGGGGAGGCGGCTCTTGCTCCTCTGGGGGAGGAGGTGGGAGATAGGTGGGATTGGGGCTGGGGGGGCCCATCTTCAGCACTGCCATGGCCGAACCAGGGGTGGGCATGGTGGGAGGGGGCGGCGGAGGCGGGGCAGGGGGCTCCGGGGCATAGGTTGTGGGCAGCGTATTATACTGAGGTTTGACAGACTGAGAGGGAGGGGCCGGCGGGCCAGGCGGGCCAGGCTGGGGCCCCCCAGGGCCAGAAGGGGGTTTGTAATGGTTGGCAGACTGGGAGGCATTCTGGAGCCTGGCCAGGGTGCTGTACTTGACGTACATGGTGGGAGGAGCTGGCTGGTGAGTAGGGTTGGGGAGCGGGGGAGGAGGGGGAGGCGGAGGAGGAGGTTCGGGGGGACCCTCATCTATAGAGAGAGAGAGAGAGAGAGAGAGAGAGAGAGAGAGAGAGAGAGAGAGAGAGAGAGAAAGGGGGGGGAATGAGAGGGAGAGAGAGATCAAGACATCAGTAAAAAAAACTGAACATCAAAAATGTTAATTCATGCCATGAGGGAAATATTGACGTTTTATGTTTCATTTGAAAACACGTTAGCATGATGCATTAAACACCAAAACACACCCACACACTTCATCTCAGAGTAGAGCAGCCTGGATCACCCAGTTCTCCACAGAACTCGACAAGAGTCTACCTGGACGCACCGTGCTCTTCACACACCATGGTGTACCCATGTCTCTGTCTCTGGTCTACAGACATTCCAACTAACACATGGTTGCACCACATTGGTGACCACACACTGACCACTCCTCAACCCAGTGAGGTAGCTTCACGTAGCTTTAGTTAGTTTCAGATGGGGGTCACACACACACAGTAGTCCACATAATGTCTCGCTTTTTGTGTGTTTGAGGTGTTCTTTAAGGACGATTACTTTGGTCCCATCGTACCATGCAAGGACAGTATTGGACATGCGTGTGTGTTGAACTGGGCCGGCTAAAGTAAACACTGGGGGATGAGAGAGAGTTCTAGAACTTTAGTGTTAGAACACTGGGAGCGGTCACACCCCTGACCTCAGTCCCCTCCGGTGCACAGGGGCACCGCAGTCCGAAGCTTCACCTTTGACCCCTGGGTGAAACAAGCGCAGAGGAGAAGGGAGAGATGGGAACAGTGGTGAAGAAACACAGCACCCCAGCACCGCAGTTACATCCAAGACCAGGGAGCAGTCGCTGCCTCTCCTCCATCACTACCATATTCCAACACAGACAGCGACACTTGAGGCGGCTAAGCCACACAAACACAGAGTGGGACCATGTGCATTCTGGGATACCTTGGTGGTGTCCTCCTGTGTTCCCCTCTTCCAGGCCTCAGAGAAGATGGAACTGACCACACTCTGGGAGCGGGTGTGGCCTGACGAGGTCGTCTCTGACACCCCACTGTCTGATTGGCTGGAGTGGTTGGACTGGGACTCTAAACAGACAAAGAGAGGAGTAGAGAGAGCATGTTTAGAGTTTGTTCTTGATGCCGCTGGAGGGAGGCGCGGTGTCTGCAGCCAATCAGAGAGCAGCCGCTTGTTCTTTCTGACCTGGTAGGCTGGAAGAGCTGGATCCGGATTTCATGCTGGAGGAGGACAGGGAGGACCAATCATAGGCAGCCTCGGTTCGCTTCATGGCCTCTTGGTAGTTCACGTAAAGCTGCTTCCCATACTACACACACACACACACACACACACACACACACACACACACACACACACACAGGTAAACCAAGACACGCACACACACACATACACATACAAAGAGAAGTTATCCAGGATTTCATGAAAACACACATAGGCTCTGTCATCCAAAGGCTGACTAACAAACCAGAATGCTATTGTGTGGCTCAACTCTGTCATAGGTCAAAGATCAGGACACACAGCGTCAGATACTGGGCGGCGCTTATGTGCTACCTTGGCGATGCGAATGCTGTTGATCCATTGGTGTAGGCTTCTGACATCATCGCAGCACAGGTATTTGATGTACTGGGACTTCTTCTGGATCTGAGGATGCTGAGAGAAACAACAAGGGGTTCATGGACGACACCGTCAACAACGAAACCCAAAGTGTTCTTCTCTTCGAAAACCAACTTCATTTGAACTTCTGCAACTGTAAAGTCACATTTGGAAAAGTCATTGAAGCTTGTTGAACGACAGAATGTGTAAACCTATACATTAGCATCTGGATACACTATAATGTGAATGAGATTTTCCTTTGGCCCAGATATTGCGGTATTACTACGTTTCACCACTAGGTGGGAGTGTGGTACTCTAAGCGCCTTCCGACAGACATGAGTAATCTATCCCTAACCTCAATCCCTGGGCTTTCAAAGAGCTGAAGCTTTACGTTGAGAATTCTACACATACTTATATTATTCAATCACAGTAGAAACAGAAATAAAGTTATATACTTGAGCACAGGACTACTTCCCAAACTGTCTCCATTGCCCTGTCTCACTAAAGACCACAAACACTCTGAGAAGATGAATATCTCTCTTCTGGCTGCTTCATATCGGACACATTTTTCTTTTATCTGTATTCCTCTATCCAAAACCCATCATCCGTTCAGGAACCAAAACAACCCAACGTCTCCTCTCCTTCTCTCTCCTCTGCCTCTCTCTCTCTGTTCCCTCACTCTCCTCTCCCTATCTCTCCTCTCCTCTCCCTCTCCTCTCCCTCCCTCTTCTCTACCTCTCTCTCCGTTTCTTCACTCTCCTCTTCCTCTCTCTCCTCTCCTCTCCCTCTCTCTCCTCTCCTTTTCTCTCCTTTCCCTATCTCCTCTCCCTCCTCTCGCCCTCTTTTCCCTCCCTTTCTCCCTCAGCCCCCTCTGAAGGCTCCGGTCTGTTTTCACCATCGTGGCAGTGAGTTTTCAGCAGAGGACGCACAGGAGGAAACAGAGAGATCTATTTCCCCGGCTGCTCAGGAAGTGGAGGTATGAAGAGACAGGGTGTTCCAGCAGCTAGGCTCCTCACTGAATAGAGGAACAGAAGCATCCTCTCACCTCAACTTAGGAGGGACTGGGGACTCGACGGATATGTGTGCGTGCGTGCGTGTACGTGCGTGTGAGCAGTACAGTGTGAGGTGTGTGTGTGTGTAGTACAGTGTGTGGTGTGCGTGGGAGCGAGCAGTACAGTGTGTGGTGTGCGTGGGAGCGAGCAGTACAGTGTGTGGTGAGTGTATGAGCAGCAGCAGGTGGTGTGTATGTCAGCAGTGCAGTGTGTGTGTGAGTGTGTGTGTTTGTGTGTATGTGAGCAAGCAGCATCCTCACCTTGAGCACCATGCAGTAGTCAGTGGGAGCCTTGTACTTGCTGCGGTAGTCCTGACCGTAGTACACATTCACGTGGTCCAGCTGCAGGAAACACACCAGGTCTCTGGAAGCCTGCCAGACACACACACACACACGCAAGTCAGGACACACACACACGTCAGGACACACACACACAAGAGATCTGTCAGTGTATGTGTGATCTAGTGTGTCTACAGGCTAGACAGTAGAGAGCTGGCAGTGTGAGGAGAGGTAGTGTGCGTGAAGAGGCCAGAACACTGCACTGCAGATGGGCTACAGCTGCCACTGCCAGGAACTCTGGGTAAAAGTCCATGAGGTCTGTGTGCATTTGTGTGAGCCAGTGTGTGTGTGTGTGCATGCGTGTCTGTGCTGCGTGTGGATGCATATCTGTGTGTGTGCATGTCTGTGGCTGACTGTCTGTGTGTGTGTGTGTGCGTGTCTGTGTGCCTGCGTGTCTCTGCATGTGTGGGTGTGTGTTTCTGTGTCTGTGTGTGTGTGTCTCCGTGTGTGTGGGTGTGTCTGTGTGTGTGTGTGGGTGTGTGTCTCTGTGTCTGTGTGTATGTGTCTCCGTGTGTGTGGGTGTGTCTGTGTGTGTGCACGTCTCCGTGTGTGTGTGTGTGTGTCTCTCTGCGTGTGTGGGTGTGCGTGCGTGTCTCTGTGTCTGTTTAAGCATGTCTCTGTGTGTGTGTGTGTGTGTGTGTGTGCGTGCGTGAGTGTCCCTGTATGTGTTTGTGTGCGTGTCCCCGTGTGTGTGGGTGTCTCTGTGTTTGTGTGTGCATGTCTCTGTGTGTGTGCGTACGTGCGTGTCTCTGTGTGCGCGTGTCTCTGTGTGGGTGTGTGTGCGTGTCTCTGGTTCTGTGTGTCTCTGTGTGTGTGTGTGTGTGTGTGTGTGTGCGTGTCTACGTGTGTGCGTGTGTGTCTGTGTGTGTGCGTATCTGTGTGTGTGTGTGTCTGTGCGTGTGTGTCTGTGTGTGTGCGTGTCTCTGTGTGTGTGTGTGTCTTTGCGTGTGTGTGTCTCTGCATGCGTGTCTCTGTGTGTGTGTGTGTGTCTCTGTGTGCGTGTCTCTGTGTGTGTGTGTCTCTGTATGTGAGGCTCCTGCTGGGTTAATGACCCAGAGGGATAAGGGAGAGTGACGCCTGGCCTGGCTGGAGGAGGACTCTGTTAAACTAGCCCATCCAGAAACAGGAAATACCCCAGGCAGGATGAGAAACTTGGATGACCGTCATCTGCTCAGCTCACAAGCCCACTGAGGACACTGTGTTTTCAGAGCCTCCTTGGAGCCCACAAAGGACCAATGTGACCAACTCCACCCCTGACAGCATGAACCCAATGGACACTTGATTTACTGCTGTTATGTCAACACAGAGGTCTGACACGCTGTAACATCCCATCAAAACATCACCAGCATGTGTGCGTGTGTGTTTGTGTGTCGACACGCACGGGTATTTATCTAGAGCCATGGTCTTAATCACCAGGCTTTGACCTCATTAGCAGTGTGATGTGATGTTAGGTGGGTGTTGGTGGTGTGTTAGTGACCACAAAACTGGACTACATCCAGAGATTATCAAACACACACACACACACCGTCTTGTGCTCTTCCAGCACCTTCACACTCTAATCTCCGAGCACATGCTTTCAGCTGGACAACAGACTGACTGTACTCCCACACACTCACACACGCTTAAACACTCTCGCCCACGCACATCAGGGTACTTGACTAAGCCTGGAAGGCCAGGAAACATGAATCTTATTAACAAGCCTCCCACTGGACAGTATGGAGGACAGAAGAATGGAGTGTGAGAGAGAGCATGAACGCAGCAGGGAGTGTGTGTGTGTGTGTTTGTCTACGTAGGCAGCAAACCTTAGCTTTCCCTTTAGGTACGTAGTAGATTCCTGAAGCCCGCAACAGGAAGTAGCGCTTCTTCCACGATTTCTTTCCGTCTTCCTTCAGCCACAAGACTCCCTCCATCTCTGGCACGGACACTGAGCTGCCACAGAAACACTCCTGCAGACACGCACACCGAAACACACACACCAAAACACACACACACACACACACACACCAGACAAGCAGTAATACATTAAAGATGAGGGCCAGATTTCCGCAGGAGGAAAAAACCCGAAATCAATCACGCTGCGTCCTCGCGCTTCCTCAGAGAAGATCTTACCTCCAAGAGGGCTTCCTTGTTCCTGTCGGCCATCTCGCACGTCTCCTTCCGCCCCAGAAGATAGTTCTGGCGCATTCCAGAAGACACAGAGGGGAAAGGGTTCATTCGTCGAAGCAAGGCTGCACAATCTGACGTTGTGCAGCTGTGTTTTGAGCACAAATAAACCCCACATGTATACACACAGAAACGGGGTCGCATGCTTCAGTGCTGCGTATTACAGCTCTGTGTAGGAGATCAAGGTTTTCTGAAGGGCCCACCAAGGACACGGGCCTCTCGTCACCAATCAATTATTCATGTTCTCATCATCTCCACCATCATGACCTACTTGCACCGGATGACTGTGTCTGCTGTTGTGTGTCAACATTTGTGTGAGTGTGTAAAACTGCAGAGAGTGTTTGAGTTACTGCATGAAAGCAGCATGCAGAATTACTTTTGAACAGTAACAATACTCATTTTATTTTGTCATTTTATCTGGTTCTATGTTGACAGGACAGTTTAAGGTTCTGGTTGGTTCGGTGAAGCTGAGAAGAGGTTCTGACCTGGGGGTTCTTGAAGAGGGCATATTTTTCGATACGCTCTATGAACATCAGCCGGTTCTGGCTGTCTCTGGTCCAGTTGAGAAGGTTCTCCACCAGGTTCTCATGGTCCTCAAATATTCGCTCTGGGGACAGGACAGAACACAAAATGGATGACATTCTCACTCACCCCAGTCAAACTAAACGAGTTAGCATTGGACCAAGTTAACTGAAGGCAGCCAGTGCACCAAATAGCTTTCATGAATATTGAATCCAATATAAACCTTCAGGTCTAACTTTGACCTGAGTGACCAGACCATGACCCCAGTGTCAACCTTCATACTTCTGTACTCTCCTTCACATATGAATCACCACACCCACCATGCCACTAAGCCCTCCCCTTTACACACCAGACCACCTCACACACCAGACCACCTCAAACACCAGCCTCTGCTGTAATAGAACTGCCATCTGCCATGGATCTAAATGGAATGGAATAAATCTCTAATCTGTGGGATTACAACCTTGGTCCATTAGGTGATTAAAACATTCACCGAATTAATGATGTTTACCCCTCCGACTGTCATTCCAGAGGTTTACCCATATGTATTCTCTATACTGTATCCTGCATGTGGATTAGATCAATGTGCAGTGTATTGTATACCTCACATAATACTAGGTGGTGGAGATGCTTTCGAATATGACTAATCTGGTACTCCCCTTTCAAATCATCCATTGAAATTGAATCCTCTAATCCATAAACAGACAGATAAGGAGTTCTAGAAAGAGGCATAATAGTTAGCATGCTTTTTTTAAGGGTGTAAATAACATCTGGTCAGCAGCCAGCACTAAAATGGATGTGTATGTCTGTGTGTGGGTGTATGTGTGTAGGCATGTGTGTATGCATATGTGTGCACACAGCTGGGTCAGAGGCCTTGGATAAAGTTGCCCTGGCCAGGGACACATCTGTTTGTATGGGCTACATCAGACACACACACCATTACCCCCCCCACACACACACACACCATGACCCCCCCACACACACACCTACTAATGCATGTCTCTGTATGAAGCTACATAGTCTGCTGGCATTCTTGATCACCTTTTTGTCCTCTCCTCTCTCTTCCTGCCTCAGTTCGGTCTGTGACTCTCTCTACAGAGGGCCATGCTAGTGTGTGAATGAAGAGCTTAAGGCTGGAATGGCCTGGTACAGTTCCCTTGTATAGAGCTGAGCTAGCCCCCCCCCCCCCCCCCCCCACACCTATCCCCCACCCTCACCCTCTCTCTGACTCTATCCTTCTATGTCTCTCTCTCTCTTTCACGGTTCCTCTCTTCTTGTTTAATAGAAGCTTGCGCAGAGAAGCTAGCCAGCCAGCGGAAGCCCTGGAGATGTGGGTTAGGTCACACGCTTCACTGGCCTGGACCTAGTTACACAGGGCTCTGTGCACCCTATGGAAATATGACAATGCCCTATGGCACCAAAAATGATGCTGTGTGAGTGTATGTGTGTATGTGTAGGAGGTCAGCGTGTGCGTGTGTATATGTTTGCGTGTGAGTGTGCACATTTACCCTCTCTATCCCCCAAACCATCTCTAAATGGTCACCATCTCTCCAGCAGAATGCTACTGGTCTCCAATACCTCCCCTGTGGCGTTCTCATGCACTATATTACAGAGAGTAGAGTATCCCCTCTAACCTCATCCCCATCCCCCTCTGCTCACGTACAGAAATCATCTGGCTGAAGATGACAGTGCTGAACAGGATCAAACTACCGTGTTTGTCTGACCATGAGTGATGATGCTGACAATGAGCATGATGATGATCGTGTGTACGTGACAGAGGGGTTTGTGAAAGAGACGAACGGGTTGCCTGTGTGCATGTGTGTGTGCGTGTGTGTGTGTGTCTCCGTACCCATCTGCAGCTCGTTGATGGTCTCCACCAGGGACCAGTCGGGGCTGTAGCCACAGTGAGACTTGTCCAGCAGGCTGTCCAGCACCTGCCTGACTGTCTGCCTCTCGTCCACCATCATGGTCTTGGAGCTCTCGTCTGATAGGTGCACCCGGATCACCAGCTGCACAGACACATGACAGGGCAGAGTGGTCAGAGCAGAACGACGTCAACAGATCTGGGGTGATGCCTTCATCTGGTGTGGATGGGAGCATGGGTGTGGATGCGTGCATGCGCATGTTTGCTAGGTTGATGTTATCAAGCACACTTTACTCGTTGTGCTGAGTGAGTTGTCACAGTGATGTTGGGTATTCATGATCGGTCACGCTGGAGAAAAGGGTGGGAAGAGGGGAGAAGAGGGCAGGGGAAAAGAGAGAGAAGAGAAAAGGAAAAGGAAGAGGAGGAGAGCAGAAGAGAAGAGAGAAGAGGAGAGCATAAGAGGCAGATGCTGACCCCAGCCATCCTCAGCCTGTCCAATCCTCCCAGGGCTGGCAGGATGAGGCAGGGTCCGTATAGGTCTGGCAAATCCCCTCTCTGACTCCCTGACTCTCCATTTCCTGAATTAAAACTCACCGCTGCAGCAGCAAGCCTATGAGCATATTCATCCACCAATCAGATGAGGCCATACTCAGCGGTACTGACCTACATACGGATACAACACACAGCATTCCTGGTCGATCCTCAGCCAATCCAATCACTGCCAACTACTACTACAGGAACCATAATCATTCAATCACACTGTGGTACAGATGCAATCCCATGGAATCACTATCCAATCCTATGGAATTATGTTCAGTTGAATTCCAAGGAATTCTACACATCTGTCATAAAATCCCAGAAGTCTCACAGGCAACAAGTCAGATGTGGGCCAACAGCAGAGCCATATCGATGCAGTCATACAGAGCTGACATGCACAGAAGGCTTATGGTCAAAATAGATCAATTTATAGAGAACTAAGGGGTTCTTGACATGGAATAGAGTGAATCCAGACCTGGTGTTCTTGGGTGGAGTTGAACAGTCCTCTAGACTGGCAGGACCAAGGGGACATTCCTTAGGGGAAGATCCTGCTAACCTGACTGTCCTACCTCATGGGGGTGTCATGGCCAGCCTTGAGCCTGTCCCCCCTCCCATCACAAACAAACACACACACACACACACACACACACACTCACACACACACACACACACACACACTCACACTCACACACACACACACTCACACACACTTGGGTGTGTAAGCAGGTTTGCAGAGGCCCAGCATCGTTTCTTCGTATACTTTTAAGGTCAGTCTGCACGTGGCAACTCCCTCTCATTCCTTCCTTCCTCCCTGCCTCCCTTCCTCTCCGCCCGCGGCCATGCTAAAGCTGTAGTGCCGTACGCTAATCCTCCGGCTGGGATTTGGGCTTAACTTTAGAGGCTTCTGCCATTATGTAGAGTGGCAGGGGAGGAGAGGGAGATGAAGAGAGAGAGAGAGGGATATAGAAAGGAGAGAGGATAAAGACAAAGACTGGAATCGAGAGCAAAAGATAGAGAGAAAAGAAACAGATTGCTTAAACGTGAGAGAGGCAGTGGGTCAGACAGTGAGAGCGAGGGGGAGAGAATATGAGGGAGGGAGTGCGTGGACTGATGTTAGTGTCCAGCAGTATGACCACAGCTGTTGCCATGTAACACTGACCTGACCCAGAAAAGAAAAGAGTAGCCGGCACATGCCAGCAGACTACGTACACACAAACACACACACAAGGTTAAAAACAAACAAACAAACACACACGCTCACACACGCACGCACACACGCCCGCGCGCACACACACGTCCCACTCTTGTGCCTTAGGTAACTATGTTGGAGGTCAGCCACTCACCTTTTTAACCTGGGCCTCCTTGATCTTCTCCAAGGCAACCCGAATCTTCTCTGCCTTTGTTTTGGCAGCTTGCTCCTCCTGTACACACACACACACACACAATACATGAATACACATTTGAAAATGCGTCCTTCATAACGATACCGTCGTCAAGAATTCCTGGATGCAGAATCCAGGAAAGGTCACACACACACACACACACACACACACACACACACACACACACACACACACACACACACACACACACACATATTCTCTCCTGGCCCAGACAAGACAGGTACCATGCTGCTCTTTCTACACACAGTGCTGCCAACTCACCTGGCTCTTCCAACACGCTGCCATGGTCCCTCAAGCTGTCCTACAATCTACAGGCAGTGTTTCTGTGCTCCTTATGTAGGGAATAAGATGGTTCCCAGTCCTAAGATGTGAACAGCGGTTGAGCGTCTTCCATAAGGAATCTATCAATCTGAGACAGCAGCATAAATCCCTTTTCTGTCCTCCAGATTAGCACTGGGAGGCTACATGCTGGAGACAATTCCTCCGCAAGGACTAGCCAGTGGAAATGCTTCCTCTTACAGGGCTGTGTTCGTAGACCAGGCAGGAGCAGAACACAGGGCTGTCTCTGAAGACCAGGCAGGAGCAGAAGAACACAGAGCTGTCTCTGAAGACCAGGCAGGAGCAGAAGAACACAGAAGCTGTCTCTGGAGACCAGGCAAGAGCAGCAGATCTGTGCTCCAATCAAACCTCTTAGCTTCCCTCCAGACTAAAACATCCAAGGTAGTAGGTTGTTGGTCCCCAGCCCTGTGAGGGATGTCCTCCAGCCACACCAGGGCTTCCCAGCCCTGGAGAGACACACACAGACAGACTAAAGAAGATCTAAGACCAGGACCTGGATCTGAAAAGGCTGACTGGATCCATGCAGAGGATGCCTCTCCCTCGCTTCAGCGTTGCTACTCTTGACACCCAGACACGCAGCTGGCACAAGCTCACACTGAGCGCTGTGGATCCTCTCTCTGCCTCCCTGACCGGAGGGAGCTACGGTGGGAGGGAGGGAGGGAGGGAGGGAGAAAGGGAGAGAGGAGGGGCAATGATGCTAGTGCCAACACACGCGATTAGGCTTTGAGCTCTCTGTCTCTTTCCCGGACTCCTGCACTCTATTGCTCTCTTTATCCGACTTTGTGTGCCTTCTCTCCATCCCTTTATGCCTTCCTCTAGCTCCTCTGTTCTCCTCTCTCTTTCTCTCAGAGCGAGTGTATTATCCTTCTCTACTGAGAGTCCTCCGGCTAGAGTGTGGGGGGCATTCTATTGTAGCCAATTATCTTCATCGTGGGCTTACAACAAAGTCGCACACGCACACACACCCAGAGGGTCTTGAAAAGGCACCAACTAAATGACAGAGGCACTGGATGGAGAGGGTGAAAGGGAAGGATTTAAGAATCAAGCCTCTTGTTAACACCCTTAATCAGTCACACACACACACACACACACTTTTGCCCCACATCCCCCAACAATCCATTCCTGGCCATTTGAAGATGACCTTTTCTGCATTTGTGCCTTAGTGACGGCACAGTAAAGCGCATAAATACATGCACCAAGTATGATTCGACGGGGCTTTTCTGTAAGTGCGTGCGTTTAATGCTCGAGCCAACATGGAGGATTATAAGATAAATCACACTATTAAAGTGACCCTTAATCAAACCTTCTGACTCTCCTCCACCAAGCTAGGCCTGCTCCGGCAAGCTCCTTATGATTTCATCAAGATTAGCATCTCCATCCCACTTACTGTACATTCATGGTTGACCTAGATTGAGACGGTACTACTAAGATTAAAATAATTTTTTTTGCTATGCTGGCTCTAAACCGCAAACCCCAACCCATCTTTGAAATTGAGTGTGTTGAACTTCCTTCCTGGCTTGCTGTGGCATGAAGATTGTGATGTTCTGACTCATGCAGTGCGAGAACAGAGTTGAGTCTACAGTAGCTGACTAACATAGATGGTCTACTTTGTGTGTGTACTACTTAGTATAGAGCCCAGGTTCAAATAAAAGTAAATGTGAACAGGATCCACACATGGGGAAACACACACATGCCCACACACACACATTCACTTTCTCTCTGTCTGTCTGTCTGTCTGTCTCTCTCACACACACACACAGCTGTGCTCCTGCCCCAGAATCCTTTGTAAGCTAATCACACATTGTCATTCTGATTAAGGGCTCTTACAGGAATCTAAGCACCCAGTCTAAGCACTCCTGCTTATTGAGATTCTAGTGTTCTGACAGAGTCAACGTCTTTATAAAGCTGTCATATACATGTGCAGGTATGTGTTGAATAATATGCGGGTGTGTACAGTACGTGTGTGTCGATGAGTGTGACTGTGTATGCCTGTGCGTGTGTGTGGTTGTGCACAGGAGAAGCACCCCCTCACCAGTAAAGAGGATTAGATCAGGAGAACCAGATTGATCTGACAGCCTAGCCCAAACGATCCAATCAGATCTGCTGAGCCTATTAACCCCCTCTGAGGCGTGTGAATGATGGGGCTAAACTGCGCACACACACACACACACACACACACACACACACACACACACCAGCATCAACAAAGCACACAGATACATCAGCATCAACAACACACACAAACAGGATGTGGAATTCCCCTGACACCCCCTGCCCCTCCCCCTCCTCCCTACGAGATCTAGATCCTGGGGCAGTAAAGAGGAAGGCTGATCACAGGGTACTCTTCCATAAGCTGAAATACGCTGGGCTTAACCAGTAAGAAGCACTTGCTCCCAAAGAAGCTTTCCTTAAATTCCCAAATTCCTGGATATCTAATTCTTATGGACTAATGAAACTGGAATTTATATGTCCAGCGATGTATGTGTGTGTGCGTGTGTGCGTGTGTTAGTATGTATGTGTCAGCATGTGCAGCCCCGCACTGCTAGCCCGTCGCACACTAGCCTGTCACAAATCCTTAGCCTGACACCAAGCCCCTAACCTGGCCTGATCTTAGCTTTCCATAGATCCCTCCACCGTGTCCCCAGACGCTAGCCTCCTTGTCACACACCGCGGCAACCTCGCACAGCAGCGATGACCTTTGTCCTTCACAATAGCTGCTAGGCTGCTCCTTAGCCTTGGTATAGCGGCACGCAGCCAGGCAGCTGAGCCAGGCTCAGAGGGAATCTCGCCATGACCACAACTCGGCCCCGGTTTGCTCATTTATTCATTGAACAGATTATGTTTCGTCCCATTCGTGGATGATGAAGGGAGCCATACGTTCAGACACACTATAAACAGCAAGCTCTGGGAGATGAATGAGTATGTGTGTGCATGTGTGTGAGTGTGTTGACAGACACAGAAACACTGCCTGCTAAGTACCCGTCTAATCCACCTGTCCAAACCTCTCTGTGGCCAGCACGTTTGACCCAGAAGACCCTTTCTGTAACTGATCCATTCGCATTCACATTCAGACTTAGCTAAGGCCTGACCAAACGCACTCATGACCTGCAAATGCCATATAAATATATCATACATGCCATACTCTCTTCACATGCTTAGTAGAATACATGTACATCACAAGCAATCCATGGCACACACAACCACACATTCCATGAGTAAATGAATACGAAACACATATAGCAGGGAAGGAATACGCTGTGGTTTGGAGAGCAAGGAGACCATGCTGACTGGCTCTCTTGTCGGTGGGGATCAAGAGACAGGTGCAGGCAGGGGGAGGGGGAGAGAAGGGGGAGGTGGAGAGAGAGAGAGAGAGAGAAAGAGAGAGAGAGAGAGAGAAAGGGGGGGCGTATGCGACATGCACAGGACAGGAAGCCACACTTTCTCCGCAGCTTCCTTACCTCTTTACACAACAAACAACCAGATAAAGCTAGCGAGCCAACACTGTCATTATCGACAGGATATGACCTTACAGGAGAAAGGCAGGAGTTCATTCGCTCTTGCATAGCAGGTGGGGGTTAGTAGCCACCAATAGCGGGGAGGCGTGATGGGATTGACATTGCAGGGGGGGGGGGGGAAGCAAAGAGGAGGAGTCACCTTGGTCAGCAGGTGAGAAGGCTTTCCTGCTATGTTTTTCAGAATCAGGGAGGTTTCCCTGTCCAGATAGGAGTGCTTGGTGCGGAACGAAGAAAGAGAGAGTGTGCGTTGATAGTGAGAGAGAGAGAGAGAGAGAGAGAGAGAGAGAGAGAGAGAGAGAGAGAAGAAACATTAGTGAAATCTGTGAATAATTTGAGCATTTGATCTTTATTGCGTGGAAGCATGGTAGGTAGAGAATCAAAAGTGTGATTGTGTGAGGCACAAGCAGAACGTCATGGTGACATGACAACTGATAAATACATTGTCAGAATCCTTTACTGAAGTCTGACTTGCTGTGGAGAGACATCTGGGTTAGACAAGAACAATCAACCAGCAAGAACTGGATTCCTGATTTAGGATAAAGCCGTTCACCCCCCTTCCATGGAAGCAGCGTACTGAGGAGGGCTATTAGTGTATTCTGAGACAGGCGGACACACTCCTCCCCTGAGTACACCCAGACTAACTGCTCTATTAATAATGTGTGTGCTGCAAACACACTTCTACAACCTTACTCTTACACACACACACACACACACACACATGCACACACACAAACATACGCAAAGTGACATACACAGACACACACACACACACGCACAGACATACATACAAAGCATAACAAAACAAACCCAACTAAGTAAATTCTCTAAATGTAGAGTCACCTCACACTGGCCATCTCACCCTTGTGTGTAACAGACAGCAGACACAGACACATGACCTCTGCATCACGTGAGCCTTTAGCAGGTGCTCTCTACTCTGCTAGAGGTAGGCCACATCGTGTTGGCATGTTAATCAAGAACACAGACAAGCCACAGTGATGAGGAAGCGAAGAAGGTGGTCTCAGACAAGCCACAGAGATGAGGAAGAGAAGAAGGTGGTCTCAGACAAGATCGGTGGCCAGCCTGGGTTGGACAGTAGCAGAGATCGCACAGGACTGGAGAGACAGATCTTTAGGCTAACAGAAGACATGGAGTGTCCAGGGCTACTGTAACTGTAGACATGGCTGTGAGACAACAACAGCAGGAGAGCCTGTGTGGATCTGTCTATCTGGCTGTGTTCCCTGGCAGAGGGATCAGACCAGAGCTAGGCTGGTCTGGCTGAGTGGAGAGAGAGAGAGAGAGAGGGGCTGGATGGGTTTAATCACTAACATTAGTTTGCTGCCAGCAGGCAGCAGAGAGACTAGGGGAGAGAGGGGGATAAAGCCATCCTGTTTCCTATATCCTGAGCTCAGTTTGAAAGTGGAGATGTTTTGCTAGCGACGTCGAAAAATACGGACGAAGGTTTTGGGCGAAGAACCAGAAATAGTAGCAAAAAAACAAGGACGGAACACAAGTCACTGGTTTGACCATCAACATCGTTTGACCCAGCTAATGTTCCCCCACCGCTTCCGAACCACAACATGACGTGACATCACGTCAGGAGAAGTTAGAAGAACCCTCTAGAATGTTGCCTCTGCGAAGCGGAGAGTTTGCTGCTACACAGCCCGGTGCCTCCATGTTAGGCTGTGCTTGACTGGCCAGGCGGGACAGACATCGCTGCTGCAGGCTTCTCACTGACCTGAGACTGGAGGACTCAACTTCTGTCTGTCTGACTGACTGTCTGTCTGGCCACCTGTCTGTCTGTCAACAGAAATAAGTTATTAAACCCCCCCCCCCCACCCATCTCTCTTTCTCAGAAGTGTCTGTACTACCTAAAACACATTACTGGATAGTATTTTGGGGAAACCTTTCTTTTAATATCGTAGATTAAATATAATATTTGGGCCAGATTACCAATGATTAAAATCATCCCTTTGGTGAATATATGGTTGAGTGTATCCAACAGTAATACTGTTAGAGGTTGATCCCTGTTACAGTGAAGTAATCAAGTCTGGGCAGCCAGAAAGCTGCTTTACATCTCTAGGGTCAGACTCTCTGTCTGTGTGTCTGTCTGAAACCACGAGTGTGTGCGTGTCTTTCTGTCTGTCCTCCTCAGTGTGTGCGTGTCCGTCTGTCTTCCTGAGTGTGTTTCCATTTGTCTGACAGCATCAAGTCAAAGTCACTGACCCCATCGTTAATCTCCACATCTGCTGTTGTCTAAACTACCCTGTCCATCCATCCCTCTCTCTCTTTTTCTCTCTGTATCAAAAGAGAAATATGCGAGGAAGATGTGGGATCAATGTGTCTATATTTACCGAGCAGGAAGGAGGGAGAGGGGTCGAGAGAAGGAGGTAGAGAGAAGGGAAAAAAGAAAACATTAGTGGAACCTGTAAATCATTTGAGCATCCCTCCCCCCTCTCCCTCTGGAGAGGAAGCGAATTAGAGCAAGAGGGAGAGAGAGAGGCTGGTGAAACACTCTAACCTGTGCTGCAGAGGAGCCATGTTAATAAGCCATGCATGCCAACACAGCTTTAGACTTAAGGACTACACTCCAACCCTTATCCGCACTTGATTCCCCACTCCCCTCCCTCTCTCCCTCCTCTCCTTCAGCTTCAAGAGGAACAAGGAGGAGCTCTGCTTCCATGGATGACTCAGCTCTTCTCAGCCACGTCAAAAGCGATCCATCCCTGATCTCGCCACAGTCCATTAGCAATACAAAAGGAGAAATGCAGTGGCTGAATCCACACAGCTGTTAGGGGGTCATAGACAACCTGATGGGAGTGTACCTCGGAGCTGGCCTGGCCCTGATTGGTCCCCTGCGGCGGGGGTGTGGCGGAGGTCTGTTGCGACTCGTCTTGGTCTGCTGGCCGCAGCACACTGTCCAGCGAGTCCATGCTGGAGGCGGAGGCGGAGTTGATGGAGGAGCGCGAGGAGTGGACGATGGAGCGAGCCTCGTGCTCGCTCACCGTGCCCACCGAGCCCGTGCGCCGGTGGTGACGGTGCGAGGAGGCTGGCCGACGCATGGTGGACGAATAGGATGAGGAGGACGAGGAGGCGGAGCCCAAGGAGTGGGAGGAGCTCTGGCGTGCCGCCTCGTCCATGCTGAGAGATGCCTGTAGAATCAGAGGTGTTTGCCAGTCAAATATATATAGTGGCAAGTCCATGTAGAATATACTGACAGGCTTTGCAGTAGACACTCAAGAAAGATATGAGGTACTAGCCATGTCCCCCACCTGCTCCAGCTGAGCTGTGATGTCGTCCAGGGAGAAGTTGGAGGCCAGAGGGGTTCGGCTGTGGAGGCTGCCCCCTCTGACAGTGGAGGCTGGGGAAGCCCGAGTGCTGCTGCTTGTGCTGCCCCCACTGCTGCCCCCGCTGCCCCCTGCATGCTTGGCACTGCTGCTGCGCCCAGCTGGGGGCTTCTGACGCACCTGCCCCGCAACAAGGACGAGCCACTGTGGGTGTGTGCGCGTGCGCATGTCTGAACGTGTTTGTGTACACGTGAGCAGAGTTTGTGTGTTTTCGTGTAGGTGTGTGTTCCATGTGGCTGTGTGTAGTCTCCAGAGCTTACCTTGGGCTCTCCTGGTACTCCAAGCCTGGTCATGCCGGCGTTGTTGGGCTTGCCGATGGTGCTGAGCTCCTGCTCTATGGAGCACAGGTCTGCCATCAAGGCATCCAGGTCCACTGAGTCCCCCTGGTTTAGAGCCTCTGGACCACCACACACACACACACACACACACACACACACACACACACACAAGCATGCACACGTCAGTCTGGGACTGTACGAGGAAAGCTGCCGTACACCGCACAAGGTCTAGTGAGAAGGCAGTATCTGTGTGTATATGTTTTCTGACCGTTGATGTTGTAGATGGAGAAGCGGTAGGAGAAGTTGGCCATGTTGGTCTCCTGTCTCAGAGGAGCCTTCTCGCTCTTCGGGGGCTCTGGCTTCCCATCATCCAGACTCTACAGGGACGCAACATGCACACAGGCTTGGGTTACATATACGGTTTCTGCATGTGTGTGTGCGTGTCTGTGTGTGTGTGTGTGTGTGTCTATGTGTGTGTGTGTGCTCACCTGTGTAAGTTTGTCCAGCTCTCCCAGCCAGGCTCCAAACATCTGGTCCAGATCCTGGTCCTCCTTGTCACTATCCTCTTCTGCAGCATGGTCCAGTTCCTCATCTGACAGCTGCTCCATCTGAAACACACGCACACACACTCAGTAAAGTCTAACACGACATCGTACAGGAGTAACCAGAAGTCCCTTCTCATATCCAGTAGACAGGAGGAACGGCTAACGTGTCACTTCCTCTCATTCTGGCCCAGAAGGCATAGCACGGCACCCCAGGTTGCCTTTGTAACTCAGGGGTCGTCTGTGGGACAGATCAATCGGTCCCGCGTACACCTGGCCTCACCTGAGGCTTTGAAGTTGCCCATCAGAGGCTCAGCACCTGTCTGCTTATCCCTTCCAGACTCTTCTCTCATGACCCACCTGGTCAAAAGTAAGCATCAAATTTCCGTCACAGTGATAAATGTGCAGCATGAGAGAGAAACTGTGACTGCGGGCACATTTCACTAGCCTGGTCTAAGCATCTGCTCCAGAGTGGTGATGAGTTATTGCCCCCTAGTGGTCATCTCTGTAGCCTGCACTTACGCACAGCCCGCCCCCTTGTCATGTCTCTGCCGAGCAGAAATGAAAAGGAGGCCTCCTCTCATGGCCTGAATTATGGAATGATTACGCAACATCCGTGGAACAAGTCAACACACTCTTAAGTCGTCTGCCGAGAGCCTGAATGATTCATGTCCAGGATCGCATTCCTGAGGTGCAAAACAAACAGCCACAGCCACACCAACATGTGTACCACCAAACGAAGTACACATTCCAAAACAAGACAACGCAGCGCAGATCCAGATGACTGAATCCCCTCCCGACGACCGTCCTCCTCTTCTGAGGTTAATAGAGCACCGCATGATTTCTAGACCCCTAAACAGGAAGTCCTGCTGTACACAGCATGCATGACTGCTGGAAAACCTGATCATGAATGACTCATGAAACAAACCAGCCACAACAATCACCTCTAAACTTGGACAGCCCCGAAAAAGTAATAGAATTAGAGCGGTGGTGGTGGTGGGGGGGCGTGGTCTCTGCTCCCCCCACATGGGGTTGTTATGGAGGGGATGTTCCAGGCTGGGATGCCTCTGCGTGTGGAGGTGGTGGAGGGAGCAGGGGTGGCTACAGGAGCTGGGTGTGTCCTGGTCTGCTGGAGCCAGCGTGGGCTTCTGTCTGTGAGGGCTGTATCTGGAGCTGGAGCCAGACCAGAACTAAGACTGGGTCATGGACAGATGTCCCAGTTGCTGATTGACTCAACAACTTATCAGTCATAGGCTGCTGAAGTTACTTTTCACACAAACACTCATTAACTTACAGACTTGAGAGGGATTGAACAAATCTAGGCTTGGACAGTTTTGTGAGATCAGAAAATTAGAAGGCAAGGCTTGCAGCACCAACAAACACATCCTCAGCCCAAACCCTAACTCCAGCTAGAGCCAGATCCACAGCAATAGCACCTGTCCTAGCCTGGGCCTGGGGCTGGGTCGGGGGCTGGGTCTGGGGCTGGGACTGGGGCTGGGACTAGGGCTGGGACCCACATCCCACACTCCTCACCAGTGCTCCCCTTTACCCTAGCCCAAGCCCAACACCCCTCGTACTCTTGTCCCACCCCTAGCCCCTCTCCAACCCCCAGCCTTTGCCTCAGCCCCTGGCCTCAGCATCTAATCACAGGCCTGCCAGCCACATAGAGCTAATTGTAGCGTTGCTCCCTGAAACTGGACTCTGTAATCTCGGGCTGCTGGCATCTTTCACTCTCTAGGGAGGGGTCAACTACACCAGGCCTGTCCAGGAATAGGCCACCCTGGCCCAGGGAGGAGAGAGAAGCTGGAGGGATGGAGCTGGGATGGAGGTGGGGGGTGTTGAGGCTGTATAGTAGTGGTTACTATCTGTCCCCTGGGGAAACAGACCTGTGTCTACATTGGAGGCTGGGCCTGGTGTTTAGCAGAGCTGAACCAGCAAATCGGTCATGACAGAAGTGTATATGCAGGCGACCAAACAATCATCACTCTCCTGTCACACAGACACACGCCTGCTGTCCTGCAACCTCTGCCCACAAACAGGCCATCGTTCTTCCCGCTCCCTCTTCCCTCTCCACCCATCTCCCTACCTGGCGCGCGCGACGCTCTCTCTGAACATCGGACAACGTTGAATAACGTTGAACGCAGCCCTGCAGTAGCTTATCCACCGTGTCAGGACTACCAAGTTGAATGCAGGCCAAAGATAGCAAACATCAGACCACATCAGATGACAATCTGGAGAGGACATCCAAACAACAACATTCCTTATGGAGAGGGAGAGAGAGGGAGAGAGAGGGAGAGAGAGGGAGAGAGAGGGAGAGAGAGAGGGAGAGAGAGAGAGGGCGAGGGAACACATAAACAATGTGTAAATGTGTGTGTGTGTGATCTGTGTGTGTGTTATGATTATCCTAGCAGACAGTTCTGCTCCACTAAACCCGCTGGTACAGAGTCATACGAGGGGAGGTCATGGAGACAGATTTAGCCTCGACCCGCTGCTGTTTGCAGAGTACTGAAGTCAGAACATGGGCTTCTGGACACAGGGGAGTTAGACCAAGCAGGGAAAACAAACATCTCACCAGCCCACAGCAGCCATAGTGGTGTGGCCAGGAGCAAGGGGCATTGGCAGGAGGAGGAGGAAGGAGGAGGAGGAATGTCCAGGATTTATTGGAATCCTTATCGCCATAGCGATGCACCCCACAGCATCCTCCCCCTTAAGGCTGTTCCTCCAGCACAGCCAGAAAAACGCCAGAGCCTTTCGTTGAATAACACCCAGATTAAGATTTGGACATAATCACCGCTCTGGTTTGAAAACAGGTTCACCCTGAGGCTTCACGAACGCTGGGTCCTGCTCCAAAGCAGCTTGGAACGTCCCCATGGAAAAGAGAAGGCTCACCAGCTGAAGCCTGACGGAGGGTGGAGGAGGAGGGAGCAGAGCTGAGCTGACCCAGAGGGTCGGAGACATTCCAGGGTCCGAGAGATTCCAGGGTCAGAGACATTCCAGGGTCAGAGAGGGAGGATGCTGGCATCTCCTCAGAACTCACAATGCTGGGATGAGCAGTACACATGTTCTACTGGACCTCTGGTGCCCTGTAGTGCCCTCCGCTGCCCTGCACCGCCCTCTCCTGCCACTTGGGAGTGCACCCACCCCAAATAGACCAGGGGGTCAGAGATTGGGTCAACTCCAAGGGTCCCCAGCTCCAAAGAGCTGTGACATATGACCTCAAGGTTAGAGGTCAGGGCACGGGAAGGGGACAGACTCCTTCTGGAAGGCAGTGTACAATACATGACTGGAAAACATGTCCTCTAGTGCATCTGCGTTATCATGACCCAGCGAGTCTGTCTACCGTCTAGGTGGTTAAATGATTGATCTTCCTTTCAGATAAACGATCAGGTGAAACCAGTGTTTAATGTGAGAGAAGATTATGGGGTGTCAATCTGGCTGACTAAAGACGAGCACAGAGCAAGCTGGTCTCTGCTCTGACATTCCTCAACAACAAGAACCTCCCTTGAGGCAACAGCTGCACAACCCAAATTAAAATGATCCCGTAACTCAAGTCACGTGTGTGTATGTGTGTGTGTGTGTCGGGTAGGACTACTCCCTGTTCCCACGACTATATTGGAATATGACTCAAGATAGGCCCAGGACACTCCTTTAAACCCACTCACATACATATAGTACAGATGTGCTGACCCACACACAACACAACGCGCGCACATTCACAGGAACGGTCTACCACAGATCTGTTGAAGAGACTACCAGGAGAAAGAAGTAGCTCCGAACCAGAACGAGACACATTTACTCTCTCTCCTTTTCTTCTTCTCTCTTCCGTGTTTTTTTTTCTTTCCTTCTCTTCTGAAGAGGAAAAACATGTGTGTTGACGTTCAGAGACGAACGACGGGCCACAGAAACCAGGGAGGAGGGAGGAGAATGTCAAAGGGGATCCAGCCTCTTCAACTCCATGATACAGAACGTACAGTCTGCACAAACACACGCACACACACACACACACACACACGCACAAACACACATGCGCAAAAACACACACACATGCACAAACACACACACACACACATGCACAAACACACACGCACGCACAAACACACACACGCACGCACACACGAGCACGACTGCATACATAAACAAACACACACACTTTGACTATGCCAGTGAAAGCCAGCTGGACACGAGCCTGTAGTGACCTTGTGGGTCTTGGGGACCGCTTCCTCATTCCCCCTCTCTGAGATCAGTCAGGCCTGGATACTAACTGGCACAGGAGACAGGGAGGGGGGGGGGAGGTGCAGAGAGAGGAGGAGATAGGCAGGGAGGACAACATCTATTATGACAACACACGCATGGATAACCATACCCACACAGGCATGCACACTAACTACAACACTCGCCTTAAGACCGACGCACACACACATTAGCGCCTTGCTACGTCAACGAGATAATGAGATACATGCACGATGACTTTCCTTCGCAGCAACAGTCACTTAGCCGCTCTCCGAATCTTTCTGTGTGAGCGTTCAGCCACAATGCCAGAGTTGTCACATGTGGTTACAGGACACACGCCCAGTTATAAAAGAGAGTAACGACTAAAATAGCAGAATAAACGTCAGATAGGCTGGAGTCAGACAGAGAGAGAACCCAGTGACCGCGTTCCAAGCAGGAGACCACAGAGACCAGGACTCCCAGCACAGTAGCGAGCTGATAGGGAGCACTAGATGTCAAGCTAGTGACATGGATGGGAAGGATCTCTCTATTAACTATTAACTGGGAGGACAGACAAAGAAATATAGAGGGAGAAAGAGAGAGTGAGACAGAGAGTGAGAGAGCGAGAGAGATAGAGAGCGAGAGAGATAGAGAGAAGAGAGAGGACGATCCAGGCAGACAGCATATGGACCAGAGGTAAACAGTGAGAACTACTGAAGCAGACCAGAGCAGAGAGTTGGCCAGACTCCAGCTCAACATCTGACTCTCTGCATGGGAAATGTTCTGCTGCATCTGCAGGCAGAACATGGCAAGACAGACAAGGCAGACAGATGGACAGGCTGATACCGACCGCCAACAGGAACAGAACGAAGCAAGAGACAAGCCAGACAGCCGGGCAGACAGAGACGAGACGGATCAGGACGAGGCCTCGTCGATCGAACAGAATAAGAGAAGAGGAAGCTGCCTGTTTGCATGTGCTGTCGGTGCGGCTCTAGTAGAGGTCAGATCAAAGAGACAGAGCTTAGATGAAGTGGCCAGGCGAGCAGGCACACCACTTTGCTGAACCACACATCACCTTTGATTTATTAATGCGCACAGAATTATCTGCTTAGCCTCCCTCCCTCCCACCCCTTATCCTCTCCCCC
>BROE01000022.1:6913323-7013422 GCA_036571765.1 Plecoglossus altivelis
CCCCCCCCCCCTCCCTCTCCCCCCCTCCCTCCCTCCCTCCCTCCTTGTGAGTCAGAGCCCAGCAGATGAAGCACCAGAGGGGAACTGTGGTTGGAGGACAAGCCTCGCAAAGCCCGCCAGAGAGTCAACGTTGGCCCAGAGAACAGCCAGGGCTTCAGCTGAAAACACAAGTCACCTCTTGTAGACATCCTTCAGGCTTTTCAGAGAACATCATAATAGCGGGGTTCGCGCGCTGATAAAGCAGAGGAGGCCCGTTTGTGTTCCTGGTTTCCAACGGAGCTCCCGTCACTCCCCTCCCCGCCCACTCACACGAAGGTCTTGTGTTCAGGGGCCGTGCAACCGCAGTAGGAACATAACCACTGGCACCAGGCATCTTCGTAGTCGACACTAGCATATTGGAGTCCTCAGTTGGGGAAAACAAAGGGGATGTTTATGAACTTGTTGGCTGGTAGTAAGTGTGCCTAGTCACGACAGGGACTGCTCTGCCGATGGAGAGAATCGGTGGGAGAGTTTGGATGCGAGACGTGGGAATGTTACACGATGAAATGTGACATGTTTTGCTCAACCGTTTGCGGCATAATAACTGCGAAAGGATATTTTGACATGAGATGTAAGGCTGTGTTTAGGTCGAGCTGTGTTTGACACAGCACTTGACTGGGTTCTGGAATTCCTCTGTTTCCTGCGTTCAATAGCTGTACGGTGGATAGCACAGACGATTAATCCAGCCTAACCTTGAAATGCGGAAGTCTTGCCAAAACAGATGAGCGTTCCCGTTTTTTACATAATCGCTGCCTCACTGGCTCTCCCTCCGTCATCCGCCCCTCGGTTGATGTCATGAACACACGCGCGGTTGTTCGCACAAGCGCACACATGCGTACACACACACGCGCGCGCGCGCGCACACTCACGCACACACCTGCATGTTATGAAGCAACCTCGCCTTAGCTCCAGTCCATTTACCTGAGTAGCTGACAAAGTCGAGGAGAGGGAGGAGGAGCGTGTGAGATAAGGGAAGCCCGAGGGCTCAGTGTCAAATGGCACCTGTCCCATCTGCACCCAGCACCTCTCCTGAACCTGGCCACACCTAAGCGCTCTACTGCCCCACCTGCAGCCTGCTCCTCTACTACTGCCTTAATACTGCTCTAATACCGCTCATCGTGCTGGTGAAGTACTGCTCTGGGGCTTCTCTGGGACCTCTTCTTATCGTGCTAGAGCTCCTCTGCCAGGGTTAAGGTTTGGTGGATTCGAGGTGGGGCTTGGTTAGCTGGCACGATCCAGTGCCAGACCAGCCATGCCTCCTCTATCGTCATGCAGGTTCTGTGGCTGGGTTCTTATAAGGCCCTCTCTGTCTCCCAGTCATCTCACCAGGTCTATGGAGGCTTTTGATGATGAGTCCAGGTTTCCACACTCCAGTCCAGTGTAACACGCACACACAGACACCCACACAGTCTCCCTGCACTGTTAATTTCCTCTTCCAAATAAGCATGTGAGTTCATAATGGCTGGAGTGTTATTATTCCTCGTCAGTTTTGCCGTTGAGCTGCAGCCTCCAGTTTCCATGTCTCCACCTTCCTAGGTAAACAGTCTGGCTGAAGGGGGAATATCAGAGGGCTCTCCTGGTCTGCTCTCCTCCTCTGCCTTTCCTAAAACACATGGGAGGAGACGGCCCCGAGTTCCCCTCAGACGTTCTCCAATCTGCTCGGATGCGAAGATACTTGAGACGAAGATACCATTTAGGCTACTCCCCAGGTCTCTCATGAGCCTTTGGATGGGTCTGATGAGCAGACTCCTAGACAGTCTATGTCACTAAAGTCTCCACGCTAGTGATGGACACACATATACGCACTCACCATTCACACACAGACACACTACTGTCACACACACACACACACACACACACACACACACACACAACAAGGCCTCTTATCCAATGCCAAAAGCCATGCTCTCAGTCATGAAAGAGGTCCATTCAGAGGAGGAAGGAGGGAAACTGTTTGTCTGTGAGGGTGTGGTTCAGCTGTGAGAACCTGGCTGGACCGCCACACTGCAACTGAGTGACCTCTGGTAGTTCCAACATGACGGAATGGTGGGAGGGGTCAGGAGGGAGGCTGGATGCCAGACCATCTGCTGAATCAACCCCAGTCACACTGCAGAGGAAAACACAGCCCAGGAGTCCAGTATGTGTGTGTCTGCATGCGTTCCTGCAGACATGTGTTTGTGCATCTGAATGCATGCGCATTGTACGTTTGCATTTTGAGATGTGTATGTGTGAATTAATATGTGTGTGCGTGTGTGTATTGGGATCTGTTCATATTGAGATACATATGTGTGGATTGAGAAGAAGGTTTCCCCGGGCTAGATACAGGATGTGAGTGATTCGTGTTCTGTAAACAATGGCAGCCGATATCTCCCAACTCTCTGACCAACCACACTAAAACCACACGCGTTCACCTCTGTGGCCAAAACAGTGAATCATCACTCACTCCCACAAACATTTCATTCGTTAGGAATGACGAACGGTTCTCCTCGAGGATACGCAATCGTAAACAACACCTATCGTTCTGCAGGGCGAAAGAAAGCTGAGTCGCTTTCATCCTCAGGAAGAATTCAACCCGTTTCGATCTAAATATAACATCCAAAACTCTATTCTAACACCCCGGTGGCTTGAATTACAAATCGAACCCAGCATCAGAAGCACTTGTCCCCTGTCAGTCATCCAGCCTGCTCGATGACGGAGCCGCATGGCTGCGTGTCGTCCGAGGGAGAGAAACGTAGAGAGAGCAGATCGAGGAGAGACCGAGGCAGGAGTGGGGACATAGAGAGGCCCCATGTTGTTGCAGCCAGACGGAGAGAGGCAGCTCTAATGTCATCTTTCACGCACAACTAGCCACCGTAAATAAGCAGCATGCCTGGTGGCACCCAGCCCCCCCTCCCCCCTTACCTCCCCTCCCTTCCTCCTCTCGTTTCCCCTCCATCCCCCTCTCACTCCCTTCCCCCTCACCCGTCACCTCCCCCATGGCCCTGGCAGTGTCACAATAAGCCTGAGGATTCACACTGCAGCGCCAATTATAGTGTCTGTGTGTGCTTCTGTGTGTGTGTGTTTCTGTGTGTGTGTGTGTGTGTAGGGGGCTGACTAATGCCTAGAATGCTAGAGGGTTGCCAAGTCAGCCTGGGACTCTGCAGAGGAGCTGTTTGGTGTGCTCTGTCTGTGGTGCACTCATACAGATGCAAACCGGTACCATCCACTTCAGCAGTAAAGATCAAGGGTCAAGCGTCATCAAGGCGGTTGGTCACAACATCTAATATGGCGATAGAATGGTGGTAGCTCTTAGACTTGACTGAGACCTGAAGCTGCAAAGGATCCTGTAGAATAAGTGACTCCTGGTGATGAACATGCAGGCAGGTAGACAGACAGACAGGCAGGTGAAGTGCACTCAATGATCCAGACATTCAGGCCTCCATTAGGTAATGGATGGAGGGAGAGAGGAAGAGATTGAGAGGCAGCGGGAGAGAGAGCTTGTATTCATTTCCAAATTGACGGCTTATCACTTCTACCAGTAACAAGCCTTATCATGCATTTGTGTGTCCCTCCAGTGGATTGTCATTGATCTAGTCAGAGACAGTGAGTTTCAGCCTTCCCCCACACTGCAGTCTACATGTTCTCTCTCTCACTGTAACCCAAGAACTCCAAACTACACATAAATCAATACTGCTCTCTCAGCTTTTCTCGCTGTCAGCCGCTCTCTCTCAGCCCCTCTCTCTCAGCCGCTCTCTCTCAGCCGCTCTCTCTTTATGTCTGTATCCTCCGCTCTCCTCCTCCTCCTGACTGCCCTCAGACACAGCTAATTCGAGTAGTTTCCATCCCACAATGTATAGTTAAACCAATAACGCCATGTTCACAGCATCACGCTACGCTGACAAAACCTAGCTTTCAGCTTTCCATGGACCCAGAGGTTCCAGGCCTCTCGTACTGGATGGAGATATAGCAGCTGGCTTGAGTACACACGCTAACCTTCAGAGGGAACCATTGAAAGGTTAATGGAATCAGAGGGAGCCTAGGGCTGGTCTGTCAAAAGTACTGTACTGATCTTTCGTGTGAGAGAAAAGAAGGAAAAAAGAGAGAAATTACGGAGAGGAGAAACAAGGGAGAGGAAAGGAGAAGAGAGGACAGAAGATGAGAAGAGACACGAGAGAAAAGGAGAGAGGACTTGCTCCAATCGAAATTACAACCCAATCCAGAGGCCCTGTTGAAATCATGACATCACTTCCTGCCTCCCCGCCCCCATCTTATCCTGTTCTGATGGAAGCCCAGCTCCAGTGCTGTTAAGGTCAGATCCCAGCCAAGTGTGTGTAACAGCAGAACAATAGCGATGTGGACGGGGGCCCAGCCAGGGTATGACTCACCAGCCTGGGAGAGGCTGTAGCGCTGGCCCCCCAACTCTCCACCAGCAGGACAGAGTACACACACACACACACAGCACCCCGCACAGCAGATGGTCACCACATTACTGAGGAGTGAACACAGCCAGAGCTGATGCTAGAGGTCTTCTTCCAGGGGGTTGCAGGATGCTGATGTTCCGGGCCCAAGAGGGGTAGGGAGAGGTGGGGAGGTGGCGGGGGGCAGGCTGGGTTCCGTACTACCAAGTTCACGTTGCACAGCAGCTGTGCTCCACAGAGAGCTGTCAGGACCTGCCCTGCGACCGATATAGTTACACAGACACTAACACCGGACGTACACACAAAACACACACACAATGTCTCACTTTGTGCTGTGATGTGGGACAGATTTAGACCAAAAACAGTTGGGTGGATGTACTAATTTCAGTACCCCCAGACATCCCTCGCAACACAATTGAAACTCTATACACCCTAGCAACACAGTGACCTTATGCATGTGGTAGGACCTGTTTCCTCACACAATGTCATTGGTGAGATGAAGTAACAATGAACCAATGACGACTGTCGTATAACAGATGTGATCATGCCCCTGTAAGAATTAGGTTCTGTCTTGACATACTGTAGGTGACAAGTGAGTATGACAGAGAGAGAACTGTGTATGTCTGGCTGCGGTCAGGAGTCACTATCGCCCAGATGGTGATGACTTCACTTCCTGGTGTCCCCTCTCATTATCTTCGAGTGAAGACAGGCTGGTCCGGTTGTTGTACAGTGGGTGTGTGTGTGTGTGTGTGTGTGTGTGAGTGTGTGTGCGCGTGCAGGATGGGCAGTAGAGGAGATGGCTGGGGGGTCTACACTGTAGTGCCAAAGCTGTCTATGTAACAATATGCTACTTTACATACACAATGCTGTCTTTCTGTACCAGCATCATCCAATGGAATAACTACCTAATGAAGCCTAGGGATTGAGTTCTTGTGCCGTGTGTGGGTAAGTGTGTGTGTGTGTGTGTGTGTGAGGGTAAGTGTGTGTGTGTGTGTGGGTAAGTGTCTGTGTGTGGGGGGGGGGTAATCACAGTGGGAGGGGGCACAGACCGGACCACTAGCCCATCCCACTCTATGATAACAGGGCAGCGGTTCCGCGAGTGTCCCCAGGAAGGAGAAACCCAGCAGCATTCCTAACAGTCCCCCGAGCAGCTCCACATGTTTCCATCCCTCCCGCTCCCCACATGGTTTCACTTCCACACCAACTCCCACCAGCTATCCCGCTCCGAAAGCCCGCGAGTCGATCCTGGACTTAGCGTGTCTGGCGGGGCTTGGAGCTCCACTGGTGGTGTGGTGCGATGGGGATCAGAAGACTCCGGGCCCGGGGGGCTTCCAGCTTTCCACCCAGATAGAAACCCATCCAGCCACTCGTCTATTTCTGACTGGAAACGCTTAGTGGAAAGAACAGCAGCATTTGACAGCCGAGACAGTGACACACGGCTGAGAAACCTGAGATGTGGACGCATGCCCTCGTATACACCGCGGCCTCAACACCGCAGCAAGCCCCTTATCCCAGCCACATGAAGTTAAATGTCGGGAATATCCTGTTTTGAAAGAATGATGTTCTCTCTCGGGTGCCAAACCGTGTCTCTGATTATCCGGTGAAAAGCACGGGTCATGGAACCGACCGTGGTACGTGCGGCCCCCCACAGAGTCATGGAGAGTATAATGGGGTACCTGCTCACCTTTGGTGTAGTTCTGCAGCCTGGTTCAGTCCAGTCCACAATCCTCCAGGGAGAACAGCTGTTTAAATCACCCTGAGAGGAGACAGGGGGGAAAGAGAGAGAGAGAAATGTAATTAATTGAAAGCTAGCAGGACAGTAATTCATGTGGATTCGAGGCAAAGCCAAATTTCAATCCACTTCTCCAGTCGAAGCCTGAGTACTGCAGACTCAGCCGCAGGCTCACTGTAGAGATTGACTGTTCCTCTGAAGTCACTGCAGCACAACACTGACTGGCTCCCTGTTTCCTGCATGCTAGCTGCTCTGGTACTGGACTTGCTTTCATTAAGGGAAAAGCACCTGCAAAACAGGCTCAAGCTGCAGACTGCAGTGTAGTGTGAGTCAGGCCACGGGGCTATTATACCTGTCTCCTTCCCCGTGCCTTCAGAACCCAGTCACGCCCTACCTCTGCTCCTTCCTGCACCCTAGTCTCCCCCATCTGCAGCTTCCTTCCCAGAGCCCTAACACCCCCAGCCTCCCTCATCCCCAATCCCACCCCCCCCTACCATCAGTTTCTCCCAGACACCAGTCCCAGTCCCCTCATCTTAGAGGCTGTCCACAGGCCTCGCCATCCATCTACAGTACAGCAGGTGGCACTAATCACTCTTGACTATGTGTGTCTGTGTGCGTGGCATGTAGACCTAACCCTTGCCACAAAACGTTTGCTTCATACCAGCGATGTGACAACTAACCTAAAAATGTCTGGAAGACTAACAGGATATACATCACAAACCTACACTCTCTCACACCCACACACGGATGTACCACAACCCTACAGTCAAATACGGTACTTCCAATAATCACAATGTTTTTGTTAGCTAATTAAAACCGTTTCTATAACAGAAATATGTCTCCTGTTTGATTAGCTGGTTAGTCACATCAACTACAGTGTAATTCCAAATGTGGGTCATGGTTTTCAGTTCATGTGACTCGCTTTCTGAGCCTTAACTTAGTCACATGGTCTGTCTCTTAGGTCAAAGCACACATGAATAAGCACACAACACACACTCACACCCAATCAGTGGGTTGGCAGTCCTCATTTAACTAAGCGCCGTAACCTTAAGGGCTTCATTCAAACAAATAAAAAGCAATGTTATGACTGTCTGAGGTTCTCCATGTCCTAGCAGCACCGGCCGCAAACAGCTCACTCGCTTCCTGTCTTCTGCGCTGTCTCGTCTACCGTCGGCGTGCCACATTTCCTGACCATCAGCACCCCCCCCCCATTCACACCTCTGTTGCTAGGGACCACTGCCGGAGCACAAGCTGCTGGGGTGTGGTTTCAGTAGATTACTCATGCAAAGAGGCAGCAGTCGCTGCGGTCGGACCTAGCCAGCCAAGTTTGGCTGAACACTTAAACACCTTCATAATGGCAGCAGAGTCTCCGGTTAGACAAACACACAGACAGGAGGATGGTTTGGGATTCATCATGCTGGAGGAGCTTAAAGTAAAGAGTTTTCAGTAGGAATACATAGCAATCTCCACCTGACAGCTATTAAGTTATCCTCTCAGGCACAGGGTGCTTGAATGTGTCGTGCGTGTGTGCGGTGCGTGTGTGTGCGTGTGTGTGCGTGTGTGTGCGCGTGCGTGCAGGGCACCAGGCCAGGCCTACAGTATTATGTTGCTGTAGGACACAATAACAGCATGTGATACAGAGATAGGAGCAGCCTAAGGCTGGGAGGTGTTAACAGGCTGCTTTCGCTGAGGAAAAGAACAGCTACACACGCAATACACACTCCCACAGCTACACACGCAATACACACTCCCACACTTACACACGCAATACACACTCCCACACCTACACACGCAATGCACACTCCCACACCTACACACGCAATACACACTCCCACACCTACACACGCAATACATACTCCCACACCTACACACGCAATACACACTCCCACACCTACACACGCAATACACACTTCCACACCTACACACGCGACACATGACATCAAAGGCCAGAACAAGAAAAGCTGCTATTCTCTGACTGTTCATTGTTTGGTCTAAATGAAGTCAACTGTGAAGGTCGTGGCAACAGGATCCGCTGTACAGCACAAAGCACTTGGAGAAAAGCCGTGACATCGATAAGATGTGCCAATGGACTGAAGTGCTCGGATGGACCTTGAAGATGACAAAACGCGTTACTGTAATCTACAAGTGAGGGTATACCTGCTTCCTCTAGTATTTCACATGGCTAGGCCTGAATCGTAGCTTCCATGGAACTCTATGAAGAGCTTGTGGCTGTCAGAGCAAATACTGTAGCCTTGTCGGAACAAGCTAAGGCTCATTAAAAAGAGATACTGTCTCTGTATTCGCCGAACGAAACGTTAGAATGCAAGCGAGCTCTTAAAACAATCCTACTATCTCGCCAAACTCCTGGCAGTCTCTCTGTCTTGCTGCTCCGCACAGACAGCTACACAGACACGCAAACATTGACACATATCCTCGAGAGTTGCCGCAGAGAGACCACAGAGGGACTCGCTGCAGAAGAGCTGTCATTGAAGATCACATTTAGCCAGCCCAACCTACTCTGACTAACACACACACAACCCTGCTGCAAACCACTGACCTGGAACCACTGACCTGGAAGGCAGGACCCACACACTGAATACTACACACACACACGCACCAGAGCTATGGACCACATAGCATGGCAGAAGAGCCTGCAGCCTTCTCTGGAAACCCCAAACGCCGTTTGTCTCTCGTTCCGTTTCGTATAACCACCGCCTCACTCTTTACCCAGACACCCAGCCACACAACCATCCAACCAACCAAGCTTGCCAGCTGCGGGGAGCTGTGCCCTGTATTCAGAGCTCCCTGCCCTGCATGGGCACCAGAGCATGATGGGAAATTGAGTCTATCTTGGGCAGGCAGACAACCAGGCAGGACATTCCCCTGACAGCAACCTTGCAGCTGGCTTCGTCTTGGGCTAATGTTATCTGGCTGTGTGTGAGACGTTACTGGGTCAGCCAGCACTCAGCTACTACTACTACTGCTGCTGAGCACAGCAGAGTGGCACATCACTGAACAGTCTGCACACACCAAGTCCCACCAAGCGTTGGGTGGCCTGGTTCTGGTCACAGGGAGAAAGTCAAAGAGGAGCTGATCCATGCAGGATATAAAGAAATAAGGGGGTTTGAATTTATAGGCAGTGTCCGGAGGCTCAGAGGCAGAACCAGAAGCAGAACCTTCCCTCCCGTCACACTTGACACGGTAATTAACAGAGCCCCCTCTAGGGCCCTGAGGAGGCTTCCCCCTGGCGTGTCAGTCTTACATACTGCAGGGCCTTAAATAGGTCGAGCTGTGGATGTTGAATGGGAGCAGAGAAATGCACAGCTACCAAGCCTGGTTGTGCAATAAGCTTACTCACTCACACTCCCATACTATGATAGCTGGGTTCGGGCGACGCTATCACTGTTGATGCTATGGTCTGCTGCTTGTTTGCAGGGAAATACTTGAGGGATCTTGTGGCCATCCGGGTGACCAGTACAAGTTTAGGATCAACTTACCCTTCTCAAAATAAGCTGCCCTTTCAGACTTTTCGTCTGAGGAGGATGAAAAACAGCCCGAGGATTAGCACCTGTGGGGCACCTCAACACACTAGCAGGGGGCTGGTGTCTGGGGCCTGGGATGGGTATTGCTGTAGGGCAACTGCCAAGACCAAGAGGTCACGGGTTCAAATCTCCCCCACCCCCATGAGTCACGTTGAATAAAAGAGTTGTCCAAATGAGTGTCTTATACTGGAGATGGGCCTACCTCCGCTCCTGCCTGAGACGAGAGTGGTCCAGACACACAAACAAACACACACACACACCCACACACACAGCCAGTGCTGGGTCAGAGTGCGACCAGGCCCACCTCCTGGGTGCGGGTGTAAACCAGCTCACACTATGACCTCCTACTGCAGGTCCAAACAAAGGAGCCACTGTGTCTGAGCATTGTGGGACAGTTTATTTTTAACGTGCCTCAGCTCCAGCCAGCACATGGGGGGTAAGGAGGAGGGGGGGGGTGTCTCAAGGCTCTCCCAGGTGGCTGGCTGTGAACTCCCCAGCCCCGTTCGCCTCAGCCCCACGCTGACTCCCTCAGGGCTGGTGTGTGGTAGGAGCCTCTCCCAACATAAGCTGAATGTGCTCTCGCTCTCCTTGGTGTTATACCAGCTCACGTCTTAAGGAAAACAAAACAAGTAGACGCACAAGAGGACAAGAAACGAGTGCAGAACTAATAAGGCTGGAGAGGTCTATTGTATTAGTTTCCATTCTGTTCTTACAGAGCATCCGTCTATAATGCCACTAGGACAAACAGATGTCCACCAGCTAAGTCCTACTGAGCCGTAAGTAGGCCTGATTTGAAGAGAAACAATGCTGCCTTTATTAATGAGCTGATGAATGAGCCACAGATACGGTTGAATGGAGAGGTGAGGAGTAGAGAGCACGCCACTGTAAAAGGTATCTCTTCCACTTAGCCAAGGAGGTGCGTGTGTGTGTGTGGCGACAGAAAGATAGAGCGGTCTCTGCTGTATGACTGAGAGACACATGACAACAAAAGGACAGGTGGCTGAACAGCAGGCCAGGACACAGCCTACTGCCTGTCTGTATATAGCACTGACCGGACACTAACACACACGGGAAGTTAGCCTTCCTGTCTGTCTGTCTCTGCCTGCCTGCCTGCCTGCCTGCCTGCCTGCCTGCCTGCCTGTCTGTCTGTCTGTCTGTCTCTGCCTGCCTGCCTGCCTGCCTGCCTCTCTGTCTGCCCACCCGCCCGTCCGTCCATCTGTCTGTCTGTCTACCTGACTCCAACTAATTCTTCACTTATCTCTCCGTCCATCAAGGGTGTGTTTGTACACACATACATACACACTCTCTTTCCCAAATTTAGTTTGTGCGTACTGGTGTGTGTGCACGTGTGTGTTCATGTGTGTGTGTGTGTGTGTGTGTGATGGGGTCGAGGGGAGGGGATCTGGGTTTCATCAAAAGAGCTGATTGGATTCTGGTTGCTGCTGCAGTCCATCTGGGACCAGGAGCTCTGCTTCTTACCCATATGGAGGGTATTACAGGCCACGCGAAGAACAAGACAGAAGCACGCAACGCCCGGAATGTTCTCAACATCACACTATGCTGTTCCAATGACCCCTGACCGGGTCAGCGCCAGCAGGCCCAGGATCGCTCCATTGGATTCCATTCCTCAATCTATGGTGAAAGTCTTCACACCCAAACACAGAGCTAGAGGAAGACGACAGTCCATCCTTGAGCAGATGCCTCCGAACTCCGGTGCTTTTCGGCGTGTGTGCGTCGCACACACACACATTCCACCGCCTTTGTTCTTGATCATTCAGTGCACTACATCAGACTCCGCCAGACTCCACACTACCAGAGCGGTGCGTTTCCAATAGCTGCCCAACTGTTTTTGTTGAGAGGACGAGACCGCACGGCAACCGTTTCTCTAATAGCCTCGGCCTCGCTGACACCCGACCCAGACGGTGAGGAGTGGAAAAGGCTTGTGTTTCCACCTCCAGTCTGACTGGAGGTTCGGAGAAGAGCCACGACCTGCCAGAATCAACAGCCACGCAAACGACCAGAGATGTTCTTCACGTCAGCCCGACCATCCTGGAGCTCAGAGAGACAAGAGAGAGAGAGAGACAGAGAGAGAGATAGAGAAATAGAGAGGGACAGACAGAGAGGGAAAGGGAAACAGATAGAGGGAGAGACAACAGAGAGAGAAACAGAGAGATAGAGAAATAGAGAGGGACAGACAGAGAGGGAAAGGGAAACAGATAGAGAGGGAGAGACTACAGAGAGAGAGAGACGGAGAAGGACAGACAGACAGACAGACAGACAGACAGACAGACGAACAGACAGACAGAAAGATAGAGAGGGACAGACAGACAGAGACGGAGAGGGAAACAGATAGAGAGGGAGGGAGAGGCAAGAAGAGAGGGAGAGAGAGAGAGAGAGAGAGAGAGGGAGAGAGAGAGAGAGGGAGCGAGAAAGAGAGAGGGAGACAGATAGAGAGGGAGAGAGAGACAGATAGAGAAGGAGAGATATCTACAGAAAAACATACAGAGAGGGAGAGAGGGGGATCCAGGGAAATCCCCATCATGGAGAGCAGAAGAAAGCAGCTGAGCTAGAAAGACAGAAAGATGACAGACTATTTATGACCTTAAGCTACACTGTAGTCGTAGTGCTAATGTGTTGGGTGAAAGAGTAGAGGATCAACAGCAGACAGAAGAACAGTGTGCTCCTTAGGTTGCAGACACCTATTTCCATAGGTGTAGCCTGCGTGGAGAGAGTACATGTGTGAGGAAAGCCAGTGTTGGTGTGACGTCCTGCTATGGAGCGCCCGCGTGTGTGTGGTAGCGTGTGAAGTCCTAAAGTGCTGAGCAGGCAGTGTGTGAGAGTGGATACGCTGAGGGAGGGAGGGGATCAGAGGGGATCTGAACTCCCAGCTGGCTGTACAGAAGCACCTCCTCAGCACTTACACACCGCAGGATGGCACACACACACATCACTTACACACCGCAGGATGGCACACACACACACACACACACACACACATCACTTACACACTGCAGGATGGCACACACACACATCAGTTACACACTGCAGGATGGCACACACACACACATCACTTACACACTGCAGGATGGCACACACACATCACTTACACACTGCAGGAGGGCACACACACTCACACAGATCACTTACACACTGCAGGATGGCAGACACACACACACACACACACGTCATTTACACACTGCAGGAGAGCACACACACAACTTACACACCACAGGAGGGCCAAAACACACCTGCTGGACACAGTGTACACAACATGAGCAAAAACACAGGTCTGAAACAAACTAAAGCCATTAGCGTCTGTCTCAGCTTGTCTGGTTCACTGTGTGATGTTGCTTCAGGTGAGTGAGTGGAGTCAGGCTGGGACCACGTGGACTGAGCAGACACAAGGCTTGCTGGCACTGTCTAACTCCAACAGCGGGCTGAACCATTCACCTCGCGTGTCACATGAAGCAGCAGTCGCTTCAGCACAGTAGCCCAGGGTGAGACCCACACGCACATGCACACACACACACACACACACACACGCACACACACACGCACACACACGCACACACACTCAGACACACACACACACACACATATCAGCTCTAGGCATAAATATGCTGACCACACACACTGTTTTAATACTTCTCTCAACACCTCTGGGAATGAAAAACAAACGGGCAGGCCTACAGTATCAACAATCCACCTTCAAACACTGGACCCAGACACGCTCTACTCCTATTTAGTGGAACCTCGTCTCTGACACTAGGCAGTCCAAAGATATTGACACAGACCTGGGTCTTCTCCTTCGTCTGGAATTTTACCATTTGGCGTTCGGTCTTTGTCTTTTTTTCTTCTTCCAGGGATAGGGTCATATTTAATTGCTATTTCTCTGTACTTCTGATGACATCTTGTTGTCGCAACACACTCTGGGACGGTTCAGACTTGGGACTGACCCAGCTTCAAAATCTCCCCCAAATCTGACTTGTAACCCTCATAGGTGGGAACAATGTTCAAATGGACCACAGATCAGAACTGAAAGGCTGCGCGTCTAAGGAATATCAGGTCCTGATTCCCAGCTGTACACTCTTCCCCCAGTCAGACCTCGACATGAGGAAGTGTTCAGAGACTTGGCGCCCTCGCTCTCTCTCACACACACGGAGGGAAAAACAGAGGGAAAATATAAGAGTGAGATTATATTTTCCGAGCCTGAATTTCAACATTACATCAATGCCATTCATAGTTGTCACCGCTTCTCATGTTGCTGTATTCTTCAGCAGAGGAGACTGGGCGCTGCTCTCTCTCTCTGGTGAGTCTGGTCTGTTCCTGGCTCTGGGAGGATAGCTACCCCAAGGCCAGGTCTACCATCATCTTACCTTCTCTTCACACACTTAATGACATCGGGAACGGATGCAAGGAGAAACTGGATCCTGTGCAGGGGAGATGGTGGAGGATGGAGGGAGGATGGAAAGAGGGATGTCAAACAAGTTTCTCTTTCATCCAGACACACCATCTCCAGAGTCTGTGGTGAAACTAGAACAGGACCAGGAAGTTAACCCCTGTGTGTGCCTAATGGGCCAGTAACAAAAGGGGGGAGAAGGAGAGACAGGCAGAGAGACAGAGATGAGGAGAATGAGAGCGAGAGTGTGAGAGAGAGAGGCCACCGGATGAAGGCAGTGATCTGACCTGACGTAGGATCGTCTTAGCGAACCATCTCCCCCTTTCTTCCTCCCTTCCTCCTTCTCTCCTGTCTTCTTCGACTCCTCTTTCTGTCTCTATCTATCCAACTCTCTATCTCTCCCCCCGCAGTCGGCAGACAGACAAGTCAACAGCACCCTTCCAACCGACTGCTTAGCTGTTATCTTAGCTACTTTGCAGAAGACAACCATCCCCTCCTGCCAGTCTTTACTAGGCACCCACAGTTTTCACACTTTTTCCATCGCTGACCTCTTCGACTAGTTACACAACTAATTGTTCGCTCGTTCTCAAGTATCTCATTTAAGATGAATGAAAGTCAGATGTTGACACTCCTGCCTGACCAAAAGAGTTTCACAGTTTTATGGGGGAGACGCGCCTGTGTCTGTACAAGTGTCCTGTCTCTCTCTCTCTCAATGTCTCTCTCTCAATGTCTCTCTCTCTATGTCTCTCTCTCTCTCTCTCTCTTCTCTCTCACACACACACACACACACACACACACACACACACATACACACACACACACACACACACAGTTGAGCAGGGCAAAGTGGCATGTGTTTGCTCTTTTCAGGATGCCCAGCCCAGCTGGAATTACCCCTGGTTGCACAACATGTCTGGGTTGCCTCTCTTTCACTTCTAATGTCTCTATGAAGACGACACACAGCAGAGACAGACAGAGAGAGAGGAAGAGGGGGGGAGGCGGAGGAGAGTCAAGAGGACACAAGGAGGAAGGACGATGAAGGCTGAGAGATGCGTCCTTCCGATCGCGGAGAGGGGAGAGACTGCTACTGTAGCACTGCTCGTAGGAGAACTCACTGTTCTTCTTTTCTGACTTCGGTTTTCTCCGCTATGTCATATAAAATTGGCTTGCGTTGTAAAACGTTATTGCTTTCCCCCAATAAAACACATTTGGCCGTTTGTTTAATCCAGGGTATTTGCTTAAGAAATGAACCCAATCAAAAGCAAAAGCAAAGGCAGAACGACACCCGTTTCGTCAAGAACATGGGACAGATGGACAGAAATGGGCAAAAATGCCCCCCCCCCCCCCCCCTCCCCAAAAAAAGACCAGTCCTCCATTTCTACTGCTGTTCTTCTGTCCACCCTCATGATGGCCTGCTGAAGAAGCCTTCTGAGATGGAGATCTGGTGCCACTGCCAGTTGGCTGGAGAACATCACTGTGGTTACTTACCACAGGGTCAGTCAGTCAGCAAGGCCAGGCTATGTCAACAACCACCCACATATTCCAGCTCAGCCCTCATTAGCCGAGCAGCAGACTAGACCAAATAGGCTTGCATGCTTTGCGAACAGGGACAGGCTAGCCTTTTTTCTGTCAGAGTTCAGAGCCAAACCTACAAGCCAACCCAAGCACTGCAGATCAGACCGAATCTCAGATCCTCACTGTTGATGCCTGAACGTGAATCATCCCCATCATCACTGGTCTGATTTGAATAGGGTGACGCGGAAATGAGGTACCATGCAACACATAGTATTTCCATATCTCCTCTTCCCTGTCTGCTAAGCAGAAAGATTTATGTGGACGTGGCAGGAATGTCCCTATGGCATGCACAGCTCTCCATATGGTATCCTCACTTCTAACCCTCAACCTCTGACCTCGAGAGGGATCTAGGGTTCCCCTGGAGAATGCCCACCCCTATCCTGGTCCTGAGCAGCAGGGAGTAGGGCAGTCCGGGACATTTACAGTGTTTTTTGGGACTGGTTTTCCCGCTTTAAGAGAGAACACTTTACAAGGGAAAGGGACAGGAAGGTGGTGTAGGATTACCTCATGTGTCTGTTATGTAAAAGTCTCCTATCTGGACGGCCTGTGTGTGAGCACAGTCAGGAGAGAGCACCGCCAATGCCACACGTATGCATGTCTGAGGATGCTAATAACCCTCATCACCTCTATTTAGATCTCTATGCTGAAGTGTGTCTCTGTGCACGCTTGTGTGTGTGTGTGTGTGTGTGAGAGAGAGAGAGAGAGAGAGAGAGCCTACGTGTAAGCTGGGAGTCCCAGATTCACTCTTATAACGCTCATGAAGACAGCCAGAGGACATCCATGTACATCTCATCAACATCAGTCAGCCTCAATCAATAGATGACATGAATGGGAGGGGCCAGGACCTTTGAGTGCAGCCGAAGGTACGAGAGGTATGGCCCAAGCTGCCGCCTGGTAGCCTGTATGTTAACGGTGCCAAGCCAAGTCAGTCTGGGTAGGAAGCTACTTTGAACAAGCAAGGTTGTTTCAGTAGCTTTGCCCTGACTAAGGGCCTACCAAGGGCCTGGTATGCATTAGTAGCCTGGTATACACTAGTAGCCTGGTATGCACTAGTAGCCTGGTATGCACTAGTAGCCTGGTATGCACTAGTAGACTGGTATGCATTAGTAGCCTGGTATACACTAGTAGACTGGTATGCATTAGTAGCCTGGTATACACTAGTAGACTGGTATGCATTAGTAGCCTGGTATGCACTAGTAGCCTGGTATTCACTAGTAGCCTGGTATACACTAGTAGCCTGGTATACACTAGTAGCCTGGTATACACTAGTAGCCTGGTATGCATTAGTAGCCTGGTATGCATTAGTAGCCTGGTATACACTAATAGCCACCATTATATGGGGCCTAGATGTGCGTCCCTCTGTTGCTTGATCTCTGTTGTGTTTGTGCATCTTTCTGCCACTCCATTATTCATCCATCCACACAGCTCCCATATTGAATACTTGAGGCCTTTTTGTGTCTGATGAGACTGACCTAGCAATCGTCAGCTGGTGTGGTAGCTTTCGACCTGATACGGAAGTTAGTCTATATCTGTGATGTGCCCTTAACTCTATACCTAAGGAAGGTACTGTCAGGATTTAACCTCAAGGAGACTTTAACGGTCTTCTTGTTGTACAAAAGGATGAGAGTAGCTTATTGTCACAGCAGGGAAACCAATATGTGCAGGCAATGTTGTGAACCCTAGTAACCAAATGATTTCCATCAACATGATGAGAATAGCCCTTCAAAGCCACTAATACCTTTTCAAGAACTGCTCTGCATTTACACATCCATTTACTCCTGCCCAGGAGACAACAAGGAATTTCCTGAAGGAGGATTTTCTATTTTCCATGAACTTGGAAGCGATATTGGGAGAGAGAGAAAGAGACCTTACATTTAGATGAGCTACGAGAAAAAGAGAGAGACGGCGAAGTCTTCTCTCGCCGTCTCATCCGTCTTCATGCTCACAGTCACCTCCTTTCACCACTACGAATACTCATGTATAGATATAACATACTTCAGACACACCGCTCGGCGTGCATTTGGTATTTCTCCATGAAATAAGTTAATGTTATCTATAGGAGACCAAATGGGATACATTTGCTATGTGGCCTGCTCAGTGAAGTTGGTTCTTAAAGTGGTGGATGTCTGTCGTGCCTTACAGTCACAGCCTCCGTAGGGATGGCAAGTGGCTGCTAGATTCCTTCTCTGCCTCCCTCTCGCTGTCTCTGCTGGATGTTACCGGTTCAGCCAATAAAGAGCCATTTGTCGGATTAAGGATTATTGAATCCTATCGCATTACAACTGCCATGTGTTTGTAAAGGAATATCTAGGATTAAAAGACAAGATAGTCTATACCGTTAAAAACCAGTTTCCAAAACAGGCGACAGAGTGAGCAGCCATGGGCATCGCTGACACTTCGGCGGTGATAGTAACAGCAGGAGGCAAACACATGCCAAATTAATCTACGATGTTTTACGATTTACATTTATATTAATGACAAAATCTAACTAAAACGAGTGCAATGAAAGGAAGACCGATAATATGTTTTGTAGCACATGCACGAGCTAATGCAGGCCAAGATCATCAGCATTCTGCGTGATGCAGAAATACAGGTGTCGGCGATTTAGCGCCTTCGAAAAATGAATTCATAGACATATACAAGATGTATCTGAAGTTTCACGATCAATGTTTTAACCAGCCAGCGGTGATGACCCAGAAATTAGACCCACAAATACACCTAGATCAAACGCTTGCAAGAGAACACGCCCATATCAATGCCACGCCACGCCTTTGAACCATCAATTGTGTATCTTAATTAAGAATAGGCTGGTAGCCGACATCTCAATGAGTGAAAAACTGTCTAACAAATAATATCTTCCAACAGCTCACAATTCGTGAGGAAACGGTAAACGTATGGTTAAAATGGTCATTTAGACACATTCTCCCCGGTAAATCGTTCAGGCCGGGAATCATCCGCGGTTTTTCCCTGTCCATTCCCCTACAGCGTAGGATACACAGTGCGTATTTGGTATTATATCAGGAAACACAGAATACACACCCATCGTCAGGATGATTACGTTTCATTTGAGATAATCATGCACATTATGCTATACTCTTAGACTATAAAGACATAACAGGGCCAGTGGTACAAAAACCTCAATGTACTCGTCTCGGTATAGCTACGTCTATACCGTGGTGTGGCATTCGCATGATTTCCAAAAAGGAAAGACATAACGTTAAACCCAGCGGCTGTTGTACGACACTGTAAACGAAAAGATCATCTTGTGAAATGCGTCTATGGAACATTTACTGCATCAAGGGGAAAAGCGGCTACTCACTGACAGAAATCCAGTTGTTTCCCCACAGGATCCCTTCTGAAAACCGCAACAACGGGGATGGGAATTGGAGAAATAAAACAACAGATCCTAATGGCAAATCAGTAGGACTCTGCCTACTCTGTTTCAGTCGATCTGCTCAGGAGAATGTTTTCCTCTGCTGTAACCGACTCCTTTGCTTGGGAACTATTCTGGCACACTGATTTCATCTAGCTCCATACTGTAAAAATCACTCGGGAGCGCGGACCCTGCGCGTCCATGGAATCCCGTTTCCTGTCCAGCCCTACAATCAGTCTCGATCAATCAACCATGCCAAAACACTGCAATTGGGAAGTGGGACAAATCCGTCGGTCTATCAGTGACGGACATTAAGTTTGTCCTTGACCACTTTGTGTTATAAGGGTCTAATTACACGTATTAATTGTTGCTGTGGATATTTAGATTGCTGATTTTAGTCCTCTTTGGCTTTTTGTTTTTCAGATTTTGTGCTGTAAATTCAATGTTTCTGCAATCACATGTATGCATTGCAAACATATGATTGATATATGTGTAATAATATGGTCTTATGTCTCGTTTTGACGACTGTTCTTTACTCCTGGTCTAGCTCAACACTTCTGTTTACAAGTCGTCCTCCATGCAGTATCCATGGAGCCAACCTACTGTCATATGCTGTGCGTGTGCGTGTTCTGTGGGCTACAGTTCTAGTCGCAGTATAATTCGCATCCCTGTTGAGTATACTTCACACTGTTTATTGCACAGGGCATGAGGCTGGTGTTCTGGATGTTGAGTTTCACGTAAAAAGACTCTGCCCTCTAGTGGAATATTTTATAATGCACTTTTACAATTTCCTGCCCTGCTTTTTGAGTGCAGAAAGTAGTTGAGCCCATCTGAGAGGCAAGTGCTGTGCTGGGGAGAAAAGAAGGGGATCAATCCTTGTCTTTATCATGTCAATGGGTCAAACATATTTGACTGTTATCATTTTCTAAAGATTAGAAGAAGGCTAATAATGAGTTATGGGTATAGTTGATGGGTACGTAATCTGCTAGTCAAATTAAACTCTAGTGAGGACGTTACGCAATCCAGGTGTGAAAAAGTTATCACACATGATGCTGCTGCTTCTGTGGTTAACACTTCTCACTTCCTCTGTCTCTGCTCTACTCTGGCCTCTATTTTTCTCTGTTTCTCTCTGTCTCTCTTTCTCTCTCTCTCTCTCTTTCGCACTTACTGTGTTTTCCATCCTTCATACTTTATTCACTCCCTCGCTTGTTCCTTTGTTCTGCTACGACAGCTATTCTCAGCCCCCACATCTCAGGCTTCAGACATCTCTTGGAAGGTAAAATGTGATTTTGGGCACCCACTATACATGAAGCAATACCAGGCAACAGCCTGAATTGTCAAGGTTACATGTCTCGCAAACGTTCTCAGTCATAAAAACACACATGATACATAGTGTGGGATGAGATTCAGGAATGATGTCAAGTGAAAACAAAGATGAGTTAAAATGCAAATCTTCGATGGAACAACACAGATATGAAAAGAGTGTCTGGGAGAGTAGGTTGATCATTTCAATGACTTTCTAAAAATCTGTCACCTTTAATACTCTTTTGCAGAAAAGGATTAGCAAGAGTTTCAGTTTCAGTTTTTGTGTGTGAGCCCCCCTCATTCAAAACCCCACCTACACTTCAACCACAATAATTTTCTACCTCACTTGAACAATCTCAGACAAATGCTACTGCCTCAGAAATCTGTCGCAGACAGGAAAAGCTGATCAAATTTGAGATTTGAATGATAAAGAGGTCAAGATGAGGGGGGTGTGGATAGCAGGACTCCTGCTGTGTATCTGTGTGATCGATGGATTAACTGAAGACAGAGGTGAGATTGGATGTGGTGTTCATTCAGAGTTTGCAAAAGAATAACAGCAAAAACTTTTTGAAAGACGAAAAGATAAACTCTGACTGCCCGTAACGTCCATCTTTCTATCGACATGAAATATGTGTTGGAATGGAGCCAGTTTTAAATCACAGGGCAGGGTTTACAGAACACTTCCTGCCCTACGCACTTGAAGGATTTACAGCAAATATTTTATCGCAACTATGTCTTGATCAAAAGTCTGAGCTTAGTCTGAGTTCAATCAATAGCACATATAATCTAAATGATATTGTGTGTGTGTTTGCATGTATCTTATTTGTTTACTGGTGTGTATAATGGTTTTTACAATTGCCAGTTAAAAAACGACCAGTTGCCAATATTTGTACCATAGCTGTCATGGAAATATGAACAAAGGCAATTCTTCACTTCTAATGTTTTAACTTTTCACTAATGTCAGGATCACTCAAGGAAGTCATTCTTTTTCAAGTTGAAAAAAATAGGGGATTTTTTTTTAACCCTCCTAAGACAACACAAGGGTTAATACTATGATCTTTGCTTCTGGTAGCCTTTAAGAATGTGACAGTCAACAGCAGAATCCCTATACCGTGCCCTACCATGCCTGGAACAGAGTTACGGTACAAGCTGTACTTGAATAAATACTGTCTACACGCCATTCAACTGCGGAGGAGTGGCAGCAGGAAAACTTTGAAGGAATCTGAGGGATGGGCTCAGTTTATTGGCGCAAACCAGAACAGCACATATTACTTGGTGACAGTGAACCAGAGTGGCCTGTACACCTGTAATGTAGAGGTACATGACCCTCCACCATACAAAGAAAAATCTCTGAGGACAGTTCTGTATGTAAAAGGTACACAAATACTCACACTTAAAACAAAACATAAAAACCAGAGCTACTGATCTGTCTGATCTCACTGTGCTAGTACCAGAAAGTACTACTTGAATGCATGCTGTAGGATTATGTCTGTTCACAGAGGGTTCTTATTCACCATGGAACAACCAAACTTCAGAGACCAACCAAACTTGGCAGAGACCCACAGATAGCCTCAGCATCCTGGATTGGTCCTTGGCTGTGACATGTGGGACCCTGTTTATCTACAGCATTATCATGACTGGAATGGCTCTTTACTACATGGTAAGTGGTTGAAGTCCCTAAACCCAGCTCTTTAGTTCATTGCAAAAATCAAAGTTTCAAATCAGATTTTTCAGGGTTTCAGAGTTTTGACACAAATCTCACCTCAAAAATGGACTGTGTTTTTAAAGGCTTGGCAACAAATATGTTGAACTGGAGTACTATATATATATATGTGTATATATTGAGCACATAAATAAAGTGTTCTTTTCTTTCTGACAGACACAGCTAAAGAGGGAGAAACGTTCTCATTCCGTTTACACGAACACCAAGCCCGGTAAATTCAGACCGGCTCATGGTCCATCACCTAGTCCAGCCTTCAGACCTGGGAATGGTCCATCACCTAGTCCAGCCCTTAGACCTGGGAATGGTCCATCACCTAGTCCAGCCTCCAGACTGACTCATGGTCCATCACCTAGTCCAGCCTTCAGACCGGCTCATGGTCCATCACCTAGTCCAGCCTTCAGACCGGCTCATGGTCCATCACCTAGTCCAGCCTTCAGACCTGGGAATGGTCCATCACCTAGTCCAGCCTTCAGACCGGCTCATGGTCCATCACCTAGTCCAGCCTTCAGACCTGGGAATGGGATGTAGCCATCTCATGAGTCCCTCATCATCCCTCATCATCCCTGATGCAAGGCTTTACTAAGGCACGCCCCAGCGTCAATGAACATCGACATCGACACAATAGCAATAATGAATGTATTTAAATGCAGACAAACTATGTATATAGAAGATATGTTGCTACATAGGTTTCGCTTTTGTTGCATTCAGTGTTTTTGTAGACATAATTTGGCAAACAAACAGGCTATTGGAGAAATAATAAATGATAAAACTTTCAAACTTCAGGTAATTTTTTTTGATTGTTAACACACATTTCTTGAATGTGCACTAACTTTTCTCAAAACCACACATCTTGACATTTCGACCCAAAAGTAAACATCAAGGCCAAAACTATATATATAGTATCTGTTGTAAATAACAAACTTGAAATTACAAGGGAAACCAGCAAATACAATCGATCTTCTGAATTCCCTTTTAACAATACTGAAAGGTCTTTGAATTGATGAAACTACAAAGGTTCATGAACCAATACCTTTAACGTGACCCTGAATTTCAGAGATACCAGAGTGTAAATCATGAAATTACACAAATACCACAATTGGCCTTCTTAGAGGATGATGGTTTTTCAATCAAACATTCAACGGTAGACTACTACAATTGCTTGTTGAACAATCAATTACGCTGGTTTAAGTTGACTTAATTAGTGGCAGTGTTTTCAAAATGACAATATGGTAGTAATTGTGTCTTAATGAGAGAGTGTGTGTTTAGATATTTGCAACCCCCCAAAAGTGAATGGACCAGAAAAGTATGTCAAACAGTTGTGTTTCTAGACAGGGAAACAGGGTCTTTCTGCTGGGAATTGGCACCATGTTTAGTGAGAATGGCTTACATGAACAGTTTTTATGTGTTACCAATAAATAAATAAATAAATAGTGATAACTTCAAACAACATGTATCATAAAACATTAACTAAAAGTAACTATTATAGGCCTGTACGTGCCTGATAGAGTACCATACAACCATTGTAAACATGGTATAAAATGTATGGTAGATTACGTTTATGAACCTGGTGAAAATCAAACTTGAATGTTCAAACACTGAAATGGGTTATATCTCTCGACACAAACTTACCAAAAAAACACACGCACAAAAATCTCGCAGGCAACGTTTTTCATCTTCAGGGGAAATGACATCTGATCTGTATCTTTGCCTCTCCAACTGTTGAACCTGCCACCATGAAACCCTTCTGAAAGTAGCAGGAAATGGTACTGTTTTCAACACACCAGAGAACATATAACCGATACATACACAGACAAAAGGAGCAGATACAGTACTGTATAATAACAAGTGTGTCAGCAGTATGTGTCAACACTAGTGGATCCCAATTCAGGCTTTGTATTCAGTCTTTTTTTATTTAGAGAGAACCCCGGTCATTTCTTTAAATTAATCCTCCGACCTTCCCCTAAAAGAGGGAACACAAACCCAGTGTCGAACATACTGCAAGCGGTGTTATAATGTCCCTTTTGGTCTGCAGCAAAATCACAGCAAGGAGTTAATGTTTGGTCTTGTCAAGTCATAAGACATTTTCGCTCTTGTCGACCTCTCGAGCTTTTTATTCAGTAAGCGGTCCATGTCTCAACAATACTAAAGAATGAGTTGTCTCTTCATTCTTTTTTTTTGGCTGTGTGCCTTGTGATAGCAACTCTGCTAAAGATGAGTATTTTAATTACACTTAACTTCCACATGTCACCAAGCCATACAAACATATGCTCAATTCCTTTCCAGACTAAAACTAGAACACTGCACATGAACGCAACAAATTATCATTACAAACGAGTTTGGTAAAAAACAAAGTGTGAAGATTAGTGACTTTATTTGAATATAAAAATGTTTCCTTTAATTCCCTTCATGTATTCAAAACCTTTATTTTTCTCATCAGTTCACCTGGTAAGCAGTATCAAGTGGTTGAAAAGAATGCTTGTTCATTTGTTCTTTTTCCACCTTTTTGGTGACGGATGAAGTTTATTTTACTAATGCAGGTGACATGACACAATAATGCTTCTGCCAACATCTGTGAACAAGGTAGAATTGTAAGAATGTAAATACTGTAATAATCTAAGGCAAAAAAACCCTCAGTCAGCATATCTCCTGACATAGATTAAAAAAAAAAAACTGAATGTAAACAGGACGCAAAGCTCTAGGGAGCCAATCACAGTGAACCTTCCATACATCACCTTACTAAGTGTTGACAGGGTTCGAGGTTTAATTTCACAGAAACATTCTGAAACAACAGGATGTGGGATTCACAAAGTTTCAAAAACATATTGTTCATTCAGAAAAGGGGTGACTTGCAAGAAATTGCATTGCTAGACAGTAAGATAATTCAGATGTATGCAGACTTCTCATTCCAATGATAAAAATCTAAAGAAAATGAACTTTTCTACTCTACATACTAAATGTCATCAAATTTATTTTATGAATAAAATTAAATGTGGATGATTCTTTCGGTAGTGGCACGTCACAGGAAAAAACTACTTCTAATAATCGAAATCTCACACCCCCAAAAGATAACTGGCCTACTTTATCTGTCCAATGAGAGACAAGCAGTGCCATTGCAGTGCTGTGATTGGATATGAGGGTGTATGATTCAAGATTTTCTTGCGTTGTCAAAGTGCTAAGGAGCTGTTTGAGTTGGAACCACAATTAAAGAAATGTCAAACCAATTCATCACCACAGTCTATGTGTTCCTTCATCTCTGCATCTGTGATGGTGAGAACTTTATTTATTTTTCTTTCTTTATTAAATTCATTTTATATCAGCTATATAGCATTCATTCAGAAACCTTCATAATCATTTTTTGTTGTTGCAATTGAAACATGCATCACATAATATCCCAAACAATTGTAATTACAGTATTGGGCAAAATACTGCTAAGATTATTTGTAAACCCATCCTTACCTGTTTTAATTATCATAAATTATGTAATTGCACATTACTCTAACTGAAGCTCTGTATTTATTATTCCCATCCCAGCCTTTCAAGTTTTCCAGCCAGCCTATCAGATCTTAAATCCAAATGGAACTTTCTCAATCATCTGTGAGCACACACAAACAGGATCCTCAAATATGGATGCCAGACTGAACAAAATTGCCCCTTCTACAAATCCTTCTAAAACGAGTAAAATGGTCTGTCAGAAAGATAATCCTGAGCTCCCAAACTGCACCTGGCTATTACTGAAAAGTAACCAGTACAAATTTACAGTACACAATGTGGATCCAAATGACATACAATGGCTTTATCAGTGTGAGTTCTCCGACCTATCGGAATTTCCGATTGTAAAAACAAAAACCGGATCACCAACCAAAATTCTCCAAGGTCAGTAGGACATTTGCTACATGGATTTGAGCTAAAGCATTCATCAGTCCTGGGGATTGTGTTGTTGCTTCAGAGATAGCAAGCTGTTACTAGTTGTGCTAGTAACTAGCTGTAGCCCTACTGTATATTTTACAATACTATGATTGTCTTAGTGTAGCAGTGCAGACGACAGTGTTTTGGGTTTCATCGTGAAACTGATGTTGTACAGTACAACCTCCGCCATTCTTTTATTGACTTTGAATTGTGTACTTGACCTTGCAGTGTGCACATCTCCCTGCCTGAAGGATACAAATGAGGCCTCTGTGTGTTCCAACCCGACTTCATTCCCCACCTCCTGTCCAGACCTTAAACTGATCCCATGGCTGCTGACTGGACTCTCTGCCATCCTTTTTTTCTACAGCCTTGTCATAACTTGTCTACATGTCAAACTAAAGGTCTGCCTCACACTAAAACGATACCATTTACTGACTACGACACCATACAATCCGATAGGATACAATGATGACTTGACAGTGTTGAATTTAACATTCTGTCTGTATATAAACTCAGCAGGAGTCTTTGCTCATACACTGTAAGGAAAAAAAAAAACCCCTAGTCTGTAGAGTACCGATGTGCAGAACTAACATATTGCTTGTAAGAATGTGTAAATGCAGTTTCCTTATCTACAGTATCTGCTTTGGAGCACAATAATCTTTGGTTTTCAGTAGTCAGTGAATAGGCTGATGATTCACTAACCTACACCACTTTGAAGCTTTGACCTTTTCCTGTTTATCATTTACATCATCACCTGATATGAGTCATATATGCTGATGGAAACATCAGCCACAGATCTGAAGCAGATAATAATGTATGTTTGCAATCCTTTCATTTATCTTATCAATCTATAATGCATTTTGTTTGATTGTTCCCTCAGCGTGATCGGACCAAGGTAAGAACCATCAATGACAAATAGTGCACCTCAGGGGTTTCAATACAGTTCCAAAATCAAGTTCAAGTTGTGCTTTATTGTCATTCCGCTACATGCGGGTGCATACAGTGGAACGAAATGTCGTGCCTCACAGAGCCACGGTGCTACATAAGTACAGACATTTAACAGTACAGTCTAACAACAAACAATTTAAAATAAATATAACATTTCTCCTATACATAAACTAAACAGGATACAAACTATACAAACTGTACGAATACTTACCAATGTGCATGTGCATAGATAATAATCTATAATTGTATTCATTTATCTCATATAACATACAGGTTCAGTTGATTTCAATTAAAATCATTCTAAGTTTGTAAGTTTGGGATGATTCACACGGGAGATGCATTTGTGTTTCAGAGAAGGACACAAAACTCTGAAAGTCATTCAACCTACATGGATATGAGGAAGATGTCAGCTGGAGTGAGGGTCTGACACACATGATACATGATCACATGTATCATCACTTCAGATGCAGACCTTTGATTGTCTCTGGCTAATTATTAGCGATTCCATCTACTTACTGGAAAAAATGTTTATATATTATATTGTACACTGTATTATCAAAGTATGATGTGACACACAGGAAGTGGTTGTGAAAGACGGTCAATTGACTTTTTCTTCCATAAAGGTGAGGGCTATTACAGCAGCAAGCTTGTAGTGGTCAACTGCTGGCTTGAAGGTCATTTATCTGCAATAGTATCTTTGTAAAAAAATGTTAAAGGTAAGTACTCGAGGATCCTAGATACCATCTCTCCCGGACTGATTTATTTAGCAGACGATAAGGCTCAAACTAGTAACATCAAGCTTGTGTGCAATTGTTATTTGTTTGCAGAATTCACCAATCGAAATACATTAGAATTATGTACAGTGGGCAGTTATGTTTAGCTTATCTGATTAAGATGTGTTTTTAAAGTTAGACTTGTTGGTATCCCTCGTTTAAAGATGGCATGACGGATATCTACTTCAATGGTAGTGAGTTACGGCTTCAAGAAAGGCCATAAACTTTAAAGAAATATTCTTTAGTTTTTGTGAAAACCTTGTGCCTTTCTGGGTGTGTTATTTTTGTCACAAAAAATGAAAAGTGATAGGTTCCCCCATTTTACGAAACACAGTTGTTAAATTGTTTGGATTCAGAAATAAACACGGTTTTGTTTAACCGTAAGTTAAAATATATGTACATATATATGTTAAATTATGTCTCTCAACAATCGATGGATATTCAAACTATTGTCTTAAAAATATATATGTTTTTCAATCTTACAAATGAAGACAGTAAAATACAACATGCAAGTGACCAACAACTGTTCGTATTCAACTTATTTCAGACAAACTGAGCCCGGTACACATCTGTGGACTTCTGGTTCTACCGAACACTATTTAGTGAAACACAAGAAAACAATATTTACTTCCGTCTATGCAACGTAACATTTTTTTAATTTAGCGACAAGTTGGACTTCAAACGTGGAAAATAGATATCCTTTGTTGTTTTTTGTAGATATTTTTGTTTATTTCAGCAAGTTGAATGTACTTAAATATATACAGCACATTTCGTTAGCCTTCTTGGACCTGGAATGGCGCCCAATAGCTAGCTATTTTAAGAAATACAGTAGCTAACGGAAACAACTTCTTTGTAGCCAGCCAGCCAGCTAGCCTGCTAGCTAGCTAGCTACAATAGCAGTGCTAGTCAGGTGCCGATAATACCTACCTAACACTACATTTCGGTTTGCTACCATACATTTTGTTCGTTTTAGCTGAGGGTCACTCTACTCGCTGAAATATGGATGTCAGTATAGCTGTATCACTAATGCGTGGCCAGATGGGGACAGTCATTGAGAGGGCAGTAAATACAGCTGTGGAAACTGTTTTAGCAGAGATGCTCAAAGTGGTTGGCGTCAAATTCGAAGAGCTGAAGAGGGAGATGTCTACAATCAAAAGAGAGATGGTTACGGTCAAAAGAGAGAAGGCAGTAAAGGAAAAAGAGAACGAAGACATAAAGGGCAGGCTGCAGCTGTCGGAAATACGGTTAAAATATTTAAAGCAGAGCCTAAGTGGCATGGTTTCAAAGGAGGACCGACGGGGTTCCCCTTGCCACAAGTCCGCGTATGTCCGCTCCGAAATCCTCAACGGCCCAGCATTGTCAGCACCCTCATCAGCCTCTGCAACAGGAAGAGACGATGGCACCGGAGGAAATGCAACAAAGGGAGCTTACCAGCTCCAGAATATAGTCACCCAACCGCCAGATTCTTCGTTGGCTACATCGTTAGACAACCTGCAAGGAAATCAATCGCAGGATGTGGATGGCGCAGTAAGCAATGCATCGGCAGTAAATGGGTCATTGGAGGACCAGCCACCTAAAGGTAAAATGGCTCTAGCTCTGTGTATATATTCTTTGTATCACAGTCACTGTCTAGGGGGCATGTTAGGCATTCAGCATCATTGTGTGTTTTACCCCCCCCCCTCCCCTAGAAGAGATCACGAGGCCTCTAGATGAAGCAGCTTCTTTGAGGAGGGATGACGAGTGTGAGTCTGATCAGTGGACCAGTAAGCAGGCAACAGAGACCCCAACCGGAATACAAGGATCTTGTGATCAGACGGACATTGCGATGGGCTCAACCCTGGCCTCCAGGGCTTCTTTCCGACCACAGGTGAAGGAGGAGGAAGAGGAGGTAGAGGTGATCTGTATAAAAGAGGAACCAGAGGAGGTTGCCTCTCTGCTGCTGGACTGTGAACGTCTGGCCCAGGGTAGTCAGGATGACTGGAGAGGCCCTTCACAGGACAACAGAAACTTCATAGATCATACGTCGTTCAGCTCAACCAGCTCTGACACTTGTGAGTAGTCACTAATACCCTAGCCCTATCTCTTCAACTATTTATGGTCAGTCGCATAGTAAGCATGACAGTTTATATATGTTAAACAAATCCAAATTTTGCTGACATTATAAACCTCCTGTTCTGTCATCAGATTCCCTGTCCCAGCCTTCCATGTCTGTATCCGTGTCCACGGCGCAGAGGCAAGTTAGGGCGTGGCCAAAGGACCTGAGCCTGTATGAGGAGTTCAAGCTTCGCAGGGCAGAGCTCCGCCGGCACAGCCTGAACCGCAGGCGTGAAATGGAAAAGTCTCTCCCCCAGCCCCTCCTGGCTGACCTGGTGAGAGAGCGCAGAGAGAAGACCCGGCTCCGGGTTGCTCGCTGGAGAGCTAAACGCAAGCTCCAGGCCTGCCTCATGAACCAGTCAGCCCAGGTTACCAGTGCAGGACCAGCCCAGGCCCTGAACTCCCCGAGCAAAGCCCCAGCAGTCACCACTCAGCAGCGAAACAACACTGTTCCCTCCTATGGGAGCCTTTTGTTTAACAGAACTCACAGTAACTCTGCTTTATCCTATCCTGGTTCTCTTCAGTTAAACTCCTCACCTTCCTCCTCACTGTTGCAAGGACACAGCCTAGTAGAGAATGTCAATCACGCTGCAGTGACATCCACTTCCTCATCGTCTGCACAGGCTCAGCAAGGTCTGTCATGGACAGACTCTGATATCTTTTAACGAGAGGCCTATTCAGGACAGGGCTTCTTTTAGTGATTTGGTTTGTCCTGAGTAAACTTGTTGGTTTGGATTTTAGTTTTGGACATAGAATTGTTTTTGTGGCTATACTGTTTGACACTGGTGAATAATGATAAAGTTAAGATTATACAAAATAACTGATCTGTTTGATTGCGATGTTATGATATCAAAGGAGCAAAATGACATAACGGTGATGGTTAAAATGTCATTTGTATTTATTTGTAACAATGTATTTAAGAAGGATGAATATTTATGTAGAATTTTAGACATGTTGAACATATCCTGACACGTCTATAGATAACAAACTTGATCATTGATTTTTACCTACATATATACAGTGAGAGTAAAAGTGTTTGATCCCTTGCTGATTTTGTTGGTTTGCCCACTAATACAGACATACTTCTATACTTTTAATGGTAAATGTATTCTAACATGGAGAGACAGAATATATATTAATTGATTTGTTTTTCCATTGAGGGGAATAAGTATTTGATCCCTCTCGCCAAAAGCACGTAATACTTGGTGGCAAAGCCTTTGTTTGCAAGCACAGCGGACAGACGTTTGTTGTAGTTAACCACAAGGTTAACACACATCCGGGGGAATTTTGGCCCTCTCCTCTTTGCAGATCCTCCCTAAATCATTAAGGTTGGTGGGCTGTCGCTTGGCAACTCGGACCTTCAGTTCCCTCCATAGATTTTCGATTGGATTGAGGTCCGGAGACTGGCTGGGCAACTCCATGACCTTAATGTGGTTCTTCTTGAGCCACTCCTTTGTTGCCTTCGCTGTATGCTTCGGATCGTTGTCATGTTGGAAGACCCATCCACAGCCCATTTTCAACTTCCCGCCAGAGGGGAGGAGGTAGTCCCTCATGACTGCATGGTACATGTCTCCATCCATCTTCCCACTGATGCGGTGAAGTAGCCCTGTGCCCTTGGCAGAGAAACACCCCCAAAACATAATGCTTCCACCTCCATGCTTGACAGTGGGCACAGTGTTCCTGGGGTCATAGGCAGTATTTTTCTTCCTCCGCACACGACGATTAGAGTTTAGGCCAAATAGTTCAATTTTGGTCTCGTCTGACCACAGAACCTTCTCCCAATCACCTTGTACATCTTTGAGGTGATCATTGGCATACTTTAGGCGGGCCTCCACATGTGCCTTCTTAAGCAGGGGTACCTTTTGAGCACTGCAGGATTTTAATCCGTTGTGGCACAAAGTGTTGCCAATAGTTTTCCTGGTGACTGTGCTCCCAGCTGCCTTGAGGTCATTCACTAACTCCAGCTGTGTGGTTGCAGGCCGATTTCTCACAGTTCTCATGATCATTGCCACCCCACGAGGTGAAATTTCCTGTGGAGCACCAGACCGAGGTCTATTCATGGTCATGTTATACTTCGTAAATTTCCTCACGATTACACCGGTAGTTGTTACTTTAATACCCAGCACCTTGATAATGTTTTTGTTGCCCATTCCAGATATGTGCAGTGCAAAAATTGTGTCTCTGAGGTCCTGAGAGAGTTCTTTGGTCTTACCCACGTTGGAGAGTTTGGAATCTGTCTGATTCTGTGAACAGGTGTCTTTCATACAGGTAACAAGTTGATTGGGAGTGTCTAACTGGTCTGTGAAAGCCAGAACTCCTAATGCATGCTAGGGGATCAAATACTTATTTCCATCAATGAAAAACACATCAAATAATGTATATTCTTTATAGTTATTTTCTGGATTTTCTTTTTGACATTCTGTCTCTCCATGTTAGAATACATTTACCATTAAAAGTATAGAATGACTATGTCTTTATTAGTGGACAAACCAACAAAATCAGCAAGGGATCAAATACTTTTTACTCTCACTGTATATGAGAATGAAATCTTTTTTTAAATATGTAATAATTGATTTTGAAAGAGCAGCAGGGAGAGTATTTTGTCACCACATTTTCTCAAGTCTCAATAAACGCTAACTGTTGAAATTCAGTTGTTCCTCAGCTAACAGCCCCTATACATGAGGCCACACGCCACCTGACAGTGTGATGTGTGTAGGTTTGTTGAGCATTTTAGCCATTAACGATCTTCTGGGAGATGGCGGCAGGCAGGGTGTAAAACAGCAGTGCAATGAACAGAGCAGTGATGAGGAGGACCAAGGCTATGATGATGTATTTCTTGTAATTCCGCCAGATCAGGTGGAAGAAACACTTGAAGGGGTTCATGAACCAGGAAAAAGAGGTATCTGGGCGGCTGATGGGTGAGAAGAAAAGAAAGTTAGTTGCAACGGCAAATTTGTGTTAAAGTATTTCTAACTGTTTCAACATGAAAGCCTTGAGCGGAGAATCTTACTTGGGTTTCTCTAGTGGTTCTGGCTCTTTGCGGGCTCGTCCAACTGGGTTTTTCTCTGCCTCCTCTGCGGTTACAAGATGGAACTCAGCCTCAACCTTCCCCTGTTGGAGTGAAGACAATAAAGTGAAGACTTGTGTCTAAGCTAGCGCTAGGCTTGTCATAATGACACGTCTGCAAGTGCCTTAAAAGTCTGAAAGGGTTATATGACAACACACATCTGCCTTACAAGGATTGGTTAAGAGACAGTTCGCACAGAACTGGGAATTAGGTACCGTGAGTTCCTCAGACTTGACAAAGGGCCACCAGCCTCTTGAACGCTTTTGCTGAAAGATGGAGATCTTTTCCAGGCTGTCAGTTAGCATGTCCATCTTACAAGCTTTGGCTGACTTGGCCCCGCGAGGGAACCCATGCAGATCAAGCTCCACCGTACCTAGGAACACACGCTAATCACCTGACGGCTCATCTTTGACCTTCAGCTCATTTAACCCTCTTTGAAATCTAATTTAGCTCACCCAGGAAGTCATCAGATGACAGCCTCTCAAAGTCCCAGACCTGCAGCACCAGAATGGCAGGGAGTTTTTGCTCAGTTTTGTCCAGAGAAAAGATGCTCTCCCTCTTGTTGACCACCACCACTTTCTCAGTCGGTAGGTAGCTGAAGGGAAAAACGAAGCGCCAGTTGAAGTTGCCTTCACCTGTCAGCGAGTTGTAGTGGACATCGGTTTCCTGGAGATCGTCCTCAAAGCCTTTCAACCACCTAGATGTAGAGGAAGAGGATCACAGCACCAATGCAGTTTCACCAGAAACAAGACTGCCTTCTTTTGTACCGGTGTAATTTGGAGACGGCATAATTACAGTAGATGGTTCCCCTCACCCTTTGATGTAGATGTCACTTGACTGTTGACCTGTGAGAAAGTTAGTGTCCTCCAAAATCACATCCTCAGTGTTCCAGATGATGATCCGCAACTCATACCTTAACACCACACACACACACGCACACACACACACACGCACACACACACACCCACACACAAACAGTCAGGTAGATGCTGTAGGTTTCCTCACCCAAGCAGTCTACGCCACACATTAAATGCATTGAGCAACATAAGCATGCATCAATTAGGACAACGATTACGGTCAATGATAAGGTCAATGAGTGGTCAGAGCCTTACCCTTTGGGTTTGCGTGGAGAAATGTCCACTGAGGGTCCAGGGAGGGGCATGTCCATAGGAAACATTTCCACCCACATCTGGAGCTGACCCTGTGCATTCACACACATGCAATGATGTACAATGAGATGTTTGATAGTGCTGGGTAGAATAAAGTTAGGAGAGAATAGAATGGAATAGAGTGTCAATACCTGGTCCATGCCTGGCCTTGCCTTGTTGTAGAGTGAGCGTGTCTCAATGTGCTCTGGCACCAGTCTGAGCCCCACCCCTGGTATCTCTGCCCATCTGTGAAGGATCTTAAGAGCCAGGTGTTCGTAGGACTCCACTGTCTGCTCTGTAAGACAACAACGCAGCAGCAGTTACACGCCCCTGTCTGGATGTAGGTCAGGGTTGTGGCATAACACACAGCAGGTATATCCTCTCTGTGAACATTCGTTACCCTCATCTGAGAAGAGGGTTTTCCCTGCGAAGACCTTGTCTCCAATGGTGATTCTTCCTGGTGCAAAGCGGGGCCCATCCAGGCCGTTGTCTTTACAGAGCTTCATCAGTAGCTCCGAGGGCTTCAGGGAGTCCCTCCATGCATTGTACCCATCACTGAATGAAAAAAATAAAATTCAAACAACCCACACACTTATTTGGAATGGACAATGTTGTGACGCCTTCTTGAACACAACTTGGGCTCACACTGAATATTCGGTGGGCAGGCCACAGGTGGCTCGATGGCGGCTGTAGAAGCGATTCTCCAGGTCGATCTTGGTCTCGCCTATGAAGTCGTCACCCCCCACCAGGTCGTAGTCGTAGATCAGGACGGTCAGCAGGGACTCCTTAGGAAACGTTGCCTGGATCTCAAAGGACCTGAGGGAGGAGAGGAGTGCAGGAGGTCAAAGTTAAGGATTCTTCAAACCTTGCATAGATCTTAGGCTCAGGTTTATGCTTAAGTCTCCCACCTGCCGAAGACAGGGTTGAGCTGTTTGGGAATGTAGTTGTCTCTATCCTTGATCTCAGTTTTTCCCAGCCTCAGGACGATGTAGGGGTCTGACTTCCCATCAGGGTCTGCTGGGTGGAGGTTAGCAGCCTGGGAACACACAGCCGTACAGTAGTGATACAAATAGTGGACACATAGTTTTCTAAACTAGATCACGTGCCACACTTTACCAGTCAATCTCCCAGTCTTTTAGAAACGGTCTAAAAGGAATGCAGACACCACTCACAGAGACTATGTAGACACGAATGAGGACGGTGACGGAGTGATTGGATGGGATCCCTCGGTTGACCTTGAAGTGACCCGGATCCGGAGTTTCTTCCCACTCTTCATCTTCAGTCAGCTTATACAGACAGAAGCGACCCTGGACAAACAGGAATCTGGTATGTAATCACTGAAGAACAGCTACAGTTCACTAGTCATCGGCAGGATATGGATGTGGAGCCTATGCACTGCGTAGGATGGATCTCCAACCTAAAGACATCTCTTGAACAGCAGATTATTGTTCTGGTATACGTTTTGGAAATTGTTCGGAAGGTTCTACAGTCTTTTGTCCTTCTAGTGTCCTGCTGTCTTACCAGGAACAGATCAGCTCAGGTGAACTGCAGGGCAGACCCACCGCCGTAACATCACTCACCTTAAACTTGCCCACGAACCTTTCATCGCTGGTTCCATCCTCGTCATTGGCCTTGCCCCTGAACAGCTCAAAGGTGTTCACCCAGTCATCGAAGGGACCAAATTCAGCCTCCAGCTCCTTGTCATACAGCTGGAAGAGATTGACAGCACCTCAGTGGATGTGCTGATGATGTCACGGTGTCACATGTCACATGTTTGTGTTTATTATTTTTGATAGAAAGTACCTGCAGTGTGGCCAGTTTCCCACTGAGCACATTGACATCTTTCACTTTGGGGATTTTCTTCTTTTTATCATCAAACTGCTGACCTCCAACTAGTCAAAAATAACCAAAAAAGGAAACATTTGACTCTATCTATACACACACAAACACACACACATACAGAAACACACGGTTACTGAAAGTAAAGTCAGAATGTTGACCAGAGGCAGCACCGTACTGTGTTGTGGTGTGCTCCTCTGTGTTGTGTGAAGGTTATAGAGCGTTCCACCAGAAGCAGGGAATGAAATGAAACCCAATTCAGTCAATCAGCTACTGTATAATTTCCTTACCCAAGGAGTCTACGCCATCGGAAAGCAAGTTTTGGAATGGAGATACTGCAATGCACAACAATGTGTGTGTGTGTGTGTGGTAAGGGACCACAATATGTCATAAACCTAGAGTCAATTGTAAACTATAGTACCACAGTCCATTCAGTTCTACAGTGAAACCTGATGACCTACTTAAGAGTTCTCGGTTTGACACCACAACAACCTGTATGTGAACACTCACCATTGTCATAAAGATTTGGAAATGGGTGCCCTTCTCTTAGCTTAGCCTGTAAGACAGATATCGACATCCAACCAATTTAATTTCATAGGAGGATCTTAATTCATATCCTTGCCTGTTGTAACATTACACATGATCTTAAAGGTTCACAGTGCTTCAGTCTCTATGCTCAGGTAACTCAGTAACTCGAGTCACTCCTACAGATGTAGACCAGTGATCTCTCGATCTGCACTGAACTGCTCTGTCAACTGAGCTCCTGTGTACCTGCGTTCGGTCCCAGTTCCCTCACCCGTTGGATCTTTTCCACTGAGGCGTAATACTTGGACCACCAGTCGATGACATTCTCCGCTGACTCATCTGCTATGGTGCGTTTCCTCCTCTTCGTCGACCTCCGCGAGCTCTGTCTGTTGTCCTGACGGACATGGCAGAGGTTCAAACGACACTGTGTGTATGCTTGTATGTGTGTGTGTGTGTGTGTTTTCTGTGGCCTTGGGTATCCTCTCACTTTTTTCTTCTCAGGTGGCACTTTAGCACGGGGCGGAGCCATAGCGGGTGCGTCCTGGTCTATGGGGATGAGGCAGTCCTCGGGAGGGATCACTATGGAAGGGTCACCATCTTCTGACAGCTGATACACCCCTGGGATAGGAAACCATGACATCAGCAAGATATGGGACCAACCCAGGGAGGGTGCTGAAGAGCCCGGCATTGGCATCTTCACCTTCTCTGATAGGTGGGTCCAAACCCGGGGCAGGTGTAGGCTTGGCCATCGTGGCGGCTGGGGGTAGAGGGAGAGGGCTGTATTTAAAGGGCCGCAGGTTGTTGATGACGTGGTTTCCAACCAGCGTGCTGCGTCCGAACGCCCGCCAGTCCACCACGCTGATGTTGAGGGGAGGGTGCAGATGCTCATTTTCGGGTAGCTCCTAAAAAGGGAGCAGAGGAGGGAAGGATGAGAGAGATAGGGGGGGGAGAGTGACTATCACCTCAAGCATCGAGTAGCGGAGAGCATGAAAATGTTGCTACAGTTACCACACATTTATATTAAAGGCCACAAGCATAATGATCCATAGCAGGACAGGTAACAGTTACCATGTCTATGGCGTCCACCAGGACAGAGAAGTTGGGGTTGTTCTTGTAGCTCTGGATGACAGAGGACCGCATACTTCTCCCTGCACATTCTATAAACACCTGTGGCCGGTCCACAGACAGCAGCTGCACCCTCTTCAGCTCCCTCAGTCCCCAGAACAACACCTGGAGAAAGCAAGACAACACACACCTGTCTGTCAGAACGCACACCTATTTGTCATAACACACCTGTCTTTCATGACACACACCTGTCTGTCACAACACACCTGTCAGTCTCACGCAAGGGGCAGGAAACATGTAATACCTGTCTCACCTGTTCATTTGAAAGAGTCCATGGTAGTTTAATCACAGTGTGTGTCTCACCTCCAAGCGGTATCTGCTCAGGACAGGCCTGATGTTAGCAGGCACAGGGTACACTACTCCCTCTGGTTCCTCCAGCGGCGGAAGACTCTCCTCACCAGACTCTGGGATCTACAAATGAGAAGCAACTGCCGAAAATGTCCCACTGACCGGTTTCCTCTGTTCTGCCTCCTACTCTATGTACCTGGAGGAGTTCAAAGGCAGCCAAAAGGTCGCCCCCAGACTGGCCCCCGCAGTAAAGAGGGCAGTACTGCAGCTGGGGAGGAACGTAGGGCTCGTCCGCCACTCGAACCACAGGCACCGCCATGGTGGAGCCCAAGTACTCTGCCTTGCCCTGAGGGACACAGGCCAGTTCCATGAGGGGGGAAGGTGGTTTTCAGGAAGATGAGATCATCCTGCGATCTGGCGGATCATGTCGTGTCTCACCAGGGCGTCGTCGTCGTACACCTCGATGACAACGCGTGGTGGCTCCTGTGCCAGGTGAGCCAGGTCTCCATGCAGCAACAGCTTCCTCATCACCAGGGTCTGGTTCCAGGTAGGGGTCAGGGTCTGGTTGATGATCTGGTAGGATATGGGTACAGCTCAGTGGCATAGCATTTCATAGCAAGATCAAGAGGTTGAGGGTTTGAATTACTTCTTGGATGTTGCTACGGATACAAACGTTTTGCTAGAATGGATGAACGTATTATACACCTGGGAGGGTGGGAGAGAGGGGAGAGAGCCCTGAAATAAGTAAGGGAGGGAGAGAGAGAATGGTGTTGCTGTACCCATGTGGAGTGTACTGGCTGAGAGTAAGCCTTACTTCTGTGGTGTGGCTGTGAGACAGGAAGGACACCCTGGCAAAAGGATCTGAGAGGCCTGTGCTGTCTGCAGCTATCAGTCCTCTGGCCTGGTACATGTGGGCTCGCAGCTGGAACTTGTGATGATCTGAGGACACACATACACACATACACACAGACACACAGACACACACAGACACACACAGACACACACAGACACACACACACACACACACACACACACACACACACACACACACACACACACACACACACACACACACACACACACACACAATCTAGATCAAAACCAAGGACACTACTGTGGCCTTCGCTCTTTTCGTCATATCCTACTTAAAGATGAAACTCTTTTGAGGTATGGAATGCAGCAGTGCTTTTTCCTACCTTTATACTGCAGGTGGTCTGGAAGGGGACCTACATGCTCCTCTTTGGGTTCCAACCCTTCAGGCAACTCCTCCAGAACATGAGAGGAGTCCGTGCAGCTCCCAAACCACAGGTAGATGTCCACTTTAGCCAGCACGGTCCAGCCCACGACTCGCTTCCCTGGGGGCTATGGTTAGGAAGTGTAACAGAGGTGGTTTGAAACTGTCTCTAGATTCCATTAAGTCATTTTTTTTCTTCTCCAAACTCACTTTACCTTGAGGAATAGTGTTTTAATCTTGCCGCAGTCCCTGCCCCTCTCTTCTGGGTTGGCAGAGTAGAGGAGGTCGCGGGCTGTGACTCGGGCATAAGCCACACGTTTGTTGTTACTCAGCAACCACACAAACACATCTGGGACAGTGTGTTGGGGCTGGGTGAAAAGGGAGAAGAGCAGCCAGTTTTATCGATTCACACACACACACATATGCGTGCACACACATTCACACACACCCCCGCACACAACATACCTCCTCCACCAAGAACCTGAGTTTCTGAGCGAGTTTTAACGCCTCCAGGAGTTTTTCTTTCACACTGAGGGATTTCCACTTTTTTCCAGTGATGGATTCAGCTTCAGCTATCATACTCTCCTGGTGGGGGTAGCAGTGGCACAAACAAACGCTCACATACTGTACAAAACACAATAATGACTTGAATATGAGCATCTATGACAGGCCCGCACCAGTTCTTGTTTGCACATCGTGAGCCGTTTCTTGTCCAACATTGTCAGCTGAAGTTTCTTGACCTTCCCATCTGTAAAGGCTATGAAGTGTCTGCAGAAAAAGATTGCAATCACAGACACACACGCAATCATCTGATGATCTCACGTGTTTAGCGTACGGTAAACACGCTGGCCATGTTCACGCTACCTGTCATCATCGCGTGATGGTGCAGGAAGTACCTGGCGTCCGCACAGAATTCCTGAAACACTCGACGAATGAGCAGCTCCACTCCTGGATCCGACTGCTTGTGCAGCTCTCCTGCTCTGGCCATCCCCTGTTCCTGGATACAGACCGTAATATCGCCATCACTTACAAGGCATTCCCCAGACGTCTGGTCAGGTAGAATACGATGGAAGCAACATGACATACAAACACAGCTGCGATGTTCTCCAACATGTTGGAATTGTAGAGCCGATAGGTGCGGTCCTCCCAGCGACTGAACACATGGACACATGGCTTCTTTTTGCCAATGGGAAGGTGCATGTAGTACCTAGACACACGGAGACACTTCTGTATGAACGCATCATCCTCCAGACCCCAATCCGTCTCCACACAGAACCTTTTGTGGAAAAGAGACCACCACGGGGTGAAGGGTCGTCACCTGTTCCCGTCACAGATGACAGGTTTCTCTGGGGGGGTGGACGACTTGCAGACGTCCGGGGTCTCCAGCAGAGGGGCGCCCTCAGCCTCGGAGCCCTCCACCTTTCTTCTAGCGCTGGGCTGAGACGTGTTCTCCAGGGCATTCCCAAAGTTCCCTAGAAACAAACACGCATACCAACACACCTGTTTGTGAGTAGAATAGATTCTTTGTCACCAGTTGATTTGTTCAGATGTAAAAGGTTACAAATGAAGTACTGACCGACAGAAAGTTCAAAGCTGATTGGCTTGTCTCCGACCTTCCTGTCAATCAGGGAGGCCTCAAACAGAGCACCAAACAGCAGAAATGTGTCCTTGTCACTGTCTTTGGGCTGCGGAAAACACGATAGGGTTCTGATCTAGCTCTGACCAACAGCTTCAGATCGATGAGAATGTATATAATTGCAGGTTAGTAGAACATGACCTTTAAGGGTCTCTGTGTTGTGGTTAGCAGTGGGATGAGTGTCTCTCACCTGGGGTGGAGACTCTATTGGCATCACTTCTGCCCCCAGAGCCTTGGCTTTCTCCTCTTCTCCTGCCCCTCCCCCTCCACCCGACCCCCCGGTGGTGGACTTGGGGTCCTTCCCTCCAGCTTTCCCTGCTTTGGCATCTTTCGAGCGAGCTGATTTGGACTCTGCTGCCCCAGCTCCCCCTGACAGGATCTCCACCGCTAGCTCAAGGTAGACACGCCCCCTGAAGGACACACCCTCTCCCATACCCTCGTTCAGCTCTGGGTTGTCGTCCACCAGTGAGAAGTTGCGGGCAGAGCCGTAGAGGTTGACCCAGGCTGGGCCGAACGTGGGGAGGAAACCTGAAGAGAGTACAGAGAGTGACAGTGACAGATAGACAGAGAGAAAGAGAATGAGAAAGAGAGGAAGAAAGAGTTGTACCAAGTAAACATCATTCAAATCATCGGTAGGAAGAACTCGTTTCAAAGACCTGAACAAACCTTTGTCGCCATCTTGTTCATTAGAGATCTTGCGCAGGTCGATGTAATGCGTCCCTATGGCAACATCATTCATGCTCCCTTCATCCCACACCTGGATCTTCAGCCTCCTGCACAGCGGAGGGAACATCTCTTTGAAGACCACCTGCTCGTTCCACACTGGGTCTGCTGTGCTCTTCTGGGTAGATGTTCTTCCCTGGGTCACACACATGGTACACTTCCCTCAACCTCAGATCCTTTCCTCTACTTACTGTACCTGACCTACCACCTAGCAGAGGCCTCTAACGTTAGTACAACAGAAATACTTTAACTGCATTTAAAACCATTTTTTATATTTATTCTCAAACACAGCAAACAAGCCAGAAGTGAAGAAAGTAGATGTCAAGAGACTAGAAACTCATTCATTCTCCTTGGTTACCGTCTGTCCAAAGAAGGACACCACCAAGTATGGGTCTATGAGGGCCGTGTTGTCTCCTACAAAAGCCTTGGTGACGTTGGCCATGATGTTGGCCATGATGTTCTTGGGCAGACCCTCAGCCCGGTAAACCTTCACATAGAACCGGGCCCAGGGCCGCTCCGACGGGAAACCCTCTGGCAGCAGTAGGTTCCTGGGTCAGACAGCAACCAGTCAGTGACACCTCAAACCACCTTTCAGCATCGCACATACAGTAGGGTGATTACTGCTAGGAGCCATATTCTGCACGGATGCTCGAGCAAGCTGTGGAGATGTTGTGCGTGAAAAGTATCATTGTGTTGTGTGAGTGCGTTCACTGGATAGCGGATTACGTGTTTGTGTTACTGGGTGTTTGCGCCACTCACTTATCGATCTTCTCCTCGGCGTCGCTGACCTTCTGCGAAGGATGCATGGTGTCTCCCTTGCCTGTCACCGTGATGTCACATTTCAGGTAACCTTTAACCCCTGTGCGGATGTCTGCAGGATCAGTCAGCACTGCCCACTTGTTGGTGAACTGATGACCTGGGCAGGGGAGGGATGGGGACACGTTAACGCTTTCGATGTGTTCCGGCGTGAGAAGTGGGAAAGAGACAGAAAGATTGGAAGAGAGAAAGAGGAACAAAGACAGAGAGAGAGGAGGGTGGGGGGAGGGGTGATTCTACCAGGCTGTCTGTAGACTGTCCCCACATCCAGCTTGAAGGATCCCACGCAAAAGCCTCTCATGATTTTGGAATGCATCACCTGAGAAGGAGGGCAGTTTGCCTTCAGTCTGGACAACGCGACTGATGCTCAACGCATGTGTTCAAGCGTGGCTTTTCTACTCACCGATAATTTGATGATTTTGTCAAAGAAGGTCTCTTGGTGACCGAAGAAGTCAAACACAAAATACTGTTTTGACACAGAGTGAGACGAGAGTTAGATCTGTTCATCCTACAGCAATATCATGTGAAGAGACGGAGGTTTTTAAGAGATGAACATCCGGCAGGGCACCTCATTGTAGAAGGGAGCGCCGGTTCCCTCTTTGACGGTCGTCTGCTTTTTCTCATCCCCGATCTCAATCACCACGCTGGGGTCAATGTTCTCTCCAACCAGCTGTCTGGCCTCTGTGATGTTGATGGCTATCTAGAGGACACAAACAAAGCCACAGGTCTTCTTACCTCAACTGATGCCCCACATATTTCGGAAGCCAACCTGATTCTCATTGATTATCGGTGAGTCGTTTGCGATGTGTGTGTCTACCTGAAAGGACTGTGCCTTACTCTCAGCATCCAGAATTCTGGTCTTGAGCTTGTTTCTGTTGGGCAAGTGCTGTGTTAGTACACTATTGACCTTAGAGGCATATGTCCTGGAGGACAGTGCAGGGCTGGAGGGAGACAGCCAGACGCAGTGTGTGGTGTACCTTTTGGTTTTTGGCTGGAGTCTGACAGGGTTGACACCTGATGGACCAGCAAGGCTGCCGTCTTCCGGGTTCAGGCCTTCTAGATCTGCCCCCTCAGCGTTCGCCTCAGCCTCTGCGCCATCTAACACATATTCACACACGCATACAACATCATTTATAAGACACATGATCTCAATGCAAATACAGTAAAACCCAACAATTCAGTAGCAAGCTAAGTTGACTTAAGCGGCTCAACTGCTATTCATAGTAAGACAGGACCTAGTGTCTCTGGCGTTTCAAAGCAGCTCCCACTGCACACAGTTCGCCGTGTTTGTTTTCAAGGCCTTACCGAGAGCACCCTTGTTTGCCAAGACCAGACCTTCTGTGTTGACTTTCTTCTTCTTCTTCACTTTCAGTCCGAACATTCCCTTCCCCTTCCTGGACACACGAGCAGATCACTCTCACTCATGAGCTACAAGCCCGACTCATTATATGAAAGTGCACAATTACAGACATATGCAGAGTAATCCCACCGCCATTCCGCGGTATCAATCTTTTTACCGTTTCACTCAGACACCAATCCAGACCCATTTAATAATCTGAGTTTACCCTTCGCATGGCATCAGGAGTGACCGATGAACATACACGAAAAAAAGGAACAAATGTGTCTAATTCATCTCTGATAAACAGAGATGGCTCCATCAATCCAGTTTATGCTTGGGAGTGAGTAAGAGGGTTCAGAGGAGCAGGCAGGTAGCTATGAGGGGCTCACCTGTGTTGGGAAGCAGGACTGTAGCTCGACGGATCCATTCTGTCAGGTAAAAGTCTAAGTATACCCCGAAACAAGCCGTCTCTCAAGAAAACGTCTCGTCTTTAACGGTCTTTAACGTTAAATAAAACTCGTACGACTGCAGCTCCTCTTCTACCCCTACCTGTCCCTCTTGTTTGGTTTCTTGTGAGTGGACGAAGGTTGTGTGTTTTCTTTAGGAGCCTGCCCTCTTAGCAGACATGACTACTTGCTAATCCCACCAAACAGTACACATTTCAATAATCTACAACACACTGGTGAACACAGCTCCAATTCTACTCCAGTTTAATACAGCTGTGTTTGGAGTGTGATGGGGCTTGGTCAACAGTCATAACCAACACGCAAAGTTGCTATAACAGCCACCATAATCCTTAGTTTAACACAGGTAGATCACGTCAGTTCATGTCAATGAGTGGTGAACAAATTACCTTGGTTTGGTGGCCATTTGATGTTCTCTGGTCAAGTATATCCCAGGTTGTTCAGACAGGAGACACTAGCTCTACCTCCAGCAGTGGTGGGTTTGAGGCACAACCTGGCACACACAGCACTTCAGAGCACAAGGACTCATACACTGATACACTACACTGTTGACTTAGAAAAACATATGGAGACCAGTCCTTCATATGATCCCTGATACTCATTTATCTACATCTGCTTGTCCATTATGACATGTATTCTTCCATAGGTCCTGTACTCTAGATCTGATTGATTGCGAGAGGCGCCGTAAAATATCGAACACTCAATGTCCATCTAAAGATGTTTTTTAATTTATAGAAGGGTGTGTTCCTCAACAGGTTTTTATAAAGTATCTTATAGAATCATGATTTACTGCCCCTCCATTTGGCAATTCAACCAGCAGACTGCCACGCCTTATGTACATGAGCGAAACAGTATCATTTACAAGTTAGCGCCATTGTCATTTCAATCAACGAATGATCTGGCATCCAGCCACACACAATGTTTACCCAGACGTTTACCAAGCTGAACAGGATCTCTGTGGTTGGTAGAGTGAGTCTACACACCCCTTGTCAATACACACAGGCTGTCATGTTGACTGTCATGCTCCTTAGACAGGTCCAAGAGTGCTGTCTTTCATCTGAACAGAAATATGGGGAAATCGTGTTTCAAACAAGACTAAATCTAATTGTCATCATTTTTACTGTTGTGATTATATACACAACAGTGAATGTCAAACAAGGTTTTTAACAGCAAAGTGCCAATCATCACTGAGAGTATGTTATTTCTCTGGTAAGAAAAGGCGCCTGTAACAATCTATGCTGTCATGTCAGTTGGGCCCTCTACTGGACAAACAATGCATTGCAAGGAAAAAGAGAAAGAAGGAAGAAGGAAGAGGAAGAAGAGAAATAAAAAGAGAAACATTCGAAGAAAAAGAAAAAAGTACAAACAGCATTTTTTTGTGATAAAATTTTATTTAGTAACGGTGAGTAACTACACTTGTAGTGTTCTCATTACATGGAATCTGCAGTCTGTCAAACTGATATATTTATAAAAATTTAAGAAATATAATCTACATACATCTAATACAAAACAAATCAACCAACAACTAGGTGTGATAATTCACTGGTCTGTTAAGTATTGCGGCTTTGTAATATGGTGGACAAGTGCTTGCAGGAAAAGAAATTCAAAACTGATGCTCAAATGATAACATGAACTCTGTGCTTAAATAAATCTAAAAATAAAACATTCTCAAGAGCAAAAGCTCTGGTAATTTCAAATACCATACTGCTGATAACACACAAACACACCCGTGACTTTGTTTGGTTTGTCTGGCTGAGGAGGAAGATCACTGAAAAGCCACTGAGGAAATCGAATGCCTTGAAATAAAGGGTTACAGCACAAACAGCTGGAATGTGGTTAATGGCAATGTAATGTTATAAATATCAACATCTGATATCTGCTAGCATAACTGGTAAGTAAGTTAAAAAACAACAAAAGTGCATGAAACATGGCAGAAGGTCATCCAAGCCCATCGTATCACCGTGTCCGAGAGGGTGAGTGTCTTACCAAAGCAGGTATGAAAAAGGCAAAAAGGCAAAAAAAAGGCACACCGTCATCACTATCACCACCAAACTGACTAACCATCATCGCTAACCACCATAACTGCAATCACCACCAAGATCACCACCACCACCACCACCACCAACATCTTAATTGCTAGTGAGTACCACTCATTCCTCCTCCTCTTCCTCCTCCTCCTCCTCTTCAGCCATCACCTCCACCAGTAGCTCAGCTGTACAGGTGGCCTCCCCCAGGTTGTTGACGGCCTTGACGGTGTACTTGGCGTCGTCGTCCCCGGAAACCTCGGAGATGACCAGGCTGCAGTTGCCTTCCTCGTCGTAGTCGATCTGGAAGTGACGCGTCTCTTTGATTGGCTGCTCGTCCTTATACCACACCACCTCCGGGTCAGGGTAACCTGAGGAGGGAAGGCAAACAAGGGATGGGGGGGTCACGCTTCATTTAGATCGGCAAGTTTCAAAGTACCTTGGAGGAAAAAGAAAGGAAAAGGAAGTGGGCTTGATAAGCCAGGAGACGGAGCAGAAGCACTCCTTCAGCAGTGGAGATGCTGTGGCTGCTTGTCGCTGTCACCTTCGATCTTGCAGTCAAACCTGGCGGCGCTGCCCTCCACCACCTCCACGTCTTTGATGACGGAGGTGAAGGTGGGCTTCATCTGGGTCTTCTCCTCGTACTCTAGACACTCCAGGAACTGGTTGTCTTCTGCATGGCAACGTGATAATATGCAAGGTGACGAAACGTCGCTTCTGGATATGGCTTGGCATTGCAAAGCTGCGAGTTTTGGAATTTGTAGAAAGGAAACAACTCCACAGTATTTTACCTTCAGTGGGTGACCCCTTCTTAGCACTAACCCCAGCCAGCATTGCCATGGATGACAGTCTTCCGATGGCTCTCACGGCATGGCCCGTTTTCTAAAATGAAATCCATGGTAAAGAATGACATAGGAGAGGCGTCTAGACAGTGGATTGTGACAGCTCAAGCTCTGCCCTTCTGTTTTGCTTTACCTGCCATTTTCTTCTCAGGATGTACTTCTTCATCCTTTCCTTGGACAGTTTCTTGGTCTGCATGCTGTTGGTGTCCTGTTTCAACCACGGGTGCTCAAAGCACTGTGCACAGGTGAGACGGGCCCTGGACATATCACATAGACACACACGTCAACACACAGACAGACAGGCACGTCAACATACAGACAGACAGGAACGTCAACACACAGACAGACAGGCACATCAACACGGAGACAGACAGGCACATCAACGCGCAGACAGACAGGCACATGAACACACAGACAGACAGGAACGTCAACACACAGACAGACAGGCAGATAAACACACAGGCTGCCACTACTCTCACTTCATGTCCTTCTTCAGCAGGTTGGTGATGAAATCTTTGGCGTTGTCTGAGATCTCATCAAAGGCTTCATCCTCAAAGTCCCAGGTTGCCGAGGTAACGTTGGACAGAGTTTCATTGTCGTTGTCTCCCATGAAAGGAGAGAGACCGCTCACCCTGTGAGGTGGAGGGGGTGGACAGTGGGGGAAGAGGGGACACACACACACACATACATAAGTGGGGCTCCCTTATTTACACAACAGTGACATGCATCAGTACAGTGCTAGAGTGTGTGTAGTTGGAGCTACACTCACAAGATGTAGCAGATGACTCCTATACTCCACATGTCAGTAGGATAGCTGATGGCCTCATAGTTGATCACTTCTGGGGCCACAAACTCCGGGGTTCCGAACAGCACTTTGAGCGTCCCGGCGTTTTCTGATTGGTACGGTAACAAACCAGGAGGATTAGCATAACAAACAGCATCCAGACATAGTGAAGGTTAGCGCTCCTAGTGACAGCGTGCGTCTAGACAGGGCATGTGTTACCTAGTCTGCGTGCCAGGCCAAAGTCAATGAGTTTGATCTTGCCGCCGGTCTTGTTTAAGCACATGATGTTCTCCGGCTTGAGGTCCAGGTGGACGATGCCTTGCTTGTGGATGAACTGGACTCCGTCCACAATCTGCAGCATGTACTTAATCACCTCCTTTTCAGTCAGCTCAAAGTCCTCGTCGATGATCCTCTCAAACAGCTCACCACCAGAGATCCTGGGTATCAGCGCACACACACACACACACACACACACACACACACACACACACACACACACAGAGAGAGTTAACACTTCTTTTACTGAACTACATGGGGCAACTCGACCTAACTGTTCCAAACTTAAACATATACTCACATCTCCAAAACCATAACAATGTCCGACTTGCCCTCGAAAGCATCTATGCACTGGACAAGCTTGGGGTGATGAAGGCTGTTCATGATTCCTATCTCATGTCTGACATTATCCTTCTCTTTAGCAGAGTAAGCTTTGATGAACTTCCCAGCCCAGACCTTTTTGGTTGCTTTCTCCACAAGTTTAAACACTTGTCCAAATTTCCCTCTAAAAAAACACACACACACAGAAAGTTTGGCAATTCTGAGTCAATGATAGAAGATCCATTAGGACAACGTAAATGGAATACACAGACATGCTGGCACACCCTTTGATTGGAGATCTACATCGATGTGAAGTACTCACGTTCCCAGTCTCTCTTCAACATCGTACAGGTCCTTGACTTTCAGATCTACTCTGACTGTTACGTCTCTGTAGTCTGGCTCTTTCTCCACGTCTGGAGGAGAGAATCGTTTTTAATGAATGAACGAATTAAGAAATTCTAATCGGTTAACAGTGAGCGTGAGAGTTATCGGATCATCATGAACCTAACCATAAGCATGAACATACCATCATCTGAAACCTCAGCCTCCTCTTCATTCTCTGTGAAAAGATGTCATAACTTATCACAATACGGAATGATGATATAATTGATCATAATATGGGATGACACAGTCCAACTAAATGTCAGAACAGTTAAACTGCAAAGCATTTGACAACTAAAATAACCAATCCTCAACAGTCATTCCAGGGTCACATAAATGTTTTATCCAATTGACGACTAATCCAACTTCAAAGTCCCTGTATGGTGTAGCCTATTCTGCTCCACAGAGAAACACAGGTCAGTCCAGACCCATCCAGCAGGAGGCGCTCACCCTCCTCAGCTCCCACGGTGACGGGCTCAGACTCCGCGCTGGGCTCTCCGATGCCGTACACGTTGACAGCCCTGACCCGGAACTTGTACTCCCTGTCGGCCAGCAGGTTCTGCACGTTGTAGGAGGTGCTGTTGCAGGAAACCAGGTCCTTCCACTCCTTGTCCACGGAGTTCCAGATCTCCAGGTTGTAGGACTGGACGGCGCTGCCCCCGTCGTACGTGGGGCCGTACCACGACAGGGTCAGGGTGGAGCGGCGGATATCTGAGGCTGCTGGCACACGTGCAGGGGGGTCCGGCTTGTCTGATAAACACACACAGACGCGCACACACAAACAAAGATAGATGTATGAATAAACATTAGGTTTAACGGCATAACACGCAGACACAGACATACTGTATGTATATATAGAATATATACAAACATGCGACATGCACAGGTCAATACTGATATCTGAGCACAGGGGTCAGAATGCAGGTTTAACCTATAGGCTCTGCAAGAGTCATTTCAACACGCCTTGACTCCACTACAAGACAGGATCTTGGGAACAGCTGTGCATGCGCTCATGGTTCGGAATGGTCTGCCTTCTCATTCGCTGGCACTAAGATTAGCCACCTGAGATGAATGGGATTCGGACCCATAACATTTTCTGGAAAGGACACGCAAGCCCACCATTCACAAATGTCAGCGCGGCAAGTTCCTACTACAGCGTGTGTGACTGGCTCAGCTGTGGGTGGGATCAACGAAGGTCTCACCAACACTCCACTGGCTGACCTGGCTGTCTGGGCCTGTCTGACTTCCTGTAGGCTTAGTCTGATGCTGCACTTGAAAAGCCTCCAATGAAAGTCACTGAAGTCCAAATGAGCTTCTCGTAAACCATACTGTTCCATTAGGGCCACAATAAATGTCAGTAAAAGCACCAGGGCCCAGACTCTCTCCCCAAGCCACACAGTTCATCCCTGAGTGCTGTGAGAGAATTCAGGGAGGGAGCGTGCATGTCCTGGTGTATTTCTTTACTGCGGTGTTAAGATTGTTCGTGGCAGGCCTTGGGAGGGAGAAAAGATACAGTTGATTCCATTCGCCTTGTCCAAGGCCAAGATATCCGCGCTGCATCTCACAGATCACCCTGAGAGGCTCAGATAATGCACGCCGGCCTCTCATGAAACGCCACAGAAGCCAAGCCGCGTAGCTCAGCACGAGCCCTACCAGCTCTGGCATGAGATCCAGAGGGGGTGGGGTGCGTGCATGTGTGTAAGGGTAGGGGGGGGGGTAGTGGAGGCTGTTCACGCTCAACTGAAACAAATGGGACATGCGAAGTCTAGCAATGCCATATCAAAGCCAGGCTCTGCCTTGCTCGAGTCAAAGGTCAGGGGACTAACAAGTAGGTAAATGCATTTGAACAAGCATCCCAGCATAGTGTGAAGTTTCACCAGGTCTCCGAGCAGCGACTAGTCACCTTTGGGCATGCTGTTAACAGTCTCTGGGCATGTAAACACTGGCTTTATAAAGTCGTCCGTTTATGTGGCGCGGCAGCTCTATAACTCTCCTGCAGCTGTGTGTGTGTGTGTGTGTGTGTGTGTATGTTTCCCTGAGTCAGGCTGGAACCTCTCCACTCTGACAGCCCAGGCACCGGACCTTGTATTAAAGCAGACGCTGGGGAGAGAAGCACAGCCTTAAAAGGCCATCTGAGACCCCTGTGCACAGGCCGGTTAGTGTTTGGATCTCCAGCTGGAGCTTGGGCCGAGATTTGGGCTGGATCTGGGGCTGTGGTTGTGGTTGATGATGGGCTGGATCAGGAGCTGTGGTTATGGTTGACGATGGGCTGAAGCTGGGGCAGGGATTGGGGCCGGATTGGGGCTGAACCGGGGCTGGAACTGTCCCCAAAGCCTGTAGCTAATCTCCTGGCCACTCTTGTCCCCGTGTCCTGTGGGGATGTGAGACGTACCAACGATGGTGAGGTTGAGCGCGGCCTGTCTGAGTCCGTAGCTGTTCCGCAGCTCGATGGTGTAGCAGCCACAGTGCTCCTGCTGGCTGTCTGCTATGGTCAGCTTACTGCTGGACTCAGTGGTCTCAATGGTGATGTCTCCTGTCCCCTCTTGGATCTGAGGAGAACACAGGTGGAGGTAAGACAGATGGAGACATGGTGGTGTGAGTGGGAGGTGATGTATGGATGGGCTAACTTACAGGTTTCCTGAACTTGAGCCAGGTACAGTTGATGGGTGTGGCTCCTCCAAACTTGCAGAGCAGGTCCACCTTCTCCCCAGCCAGGATCTTCATATCATCAGGGAACTGAATAATCTGAGGGGGCACGCCTGGAGCAACAACAAAGAATGTGACATTCACAAACAAAACACAGCCAGAATGATGTTCTAGGTTGTTTCATAATGTACAAAACCTTCAGTCCACTTTCGATCTACAAACTGTTTACCTTATGACAAACTGAGCTACAGCCATTTAAGGGGAAAAAATTTAACTAAGATCCCCAACACCTCAGGTCAACAGTACCAGTCTCTACATGAAGTCACACAGAACATCCCCATCCCTACCAACCTAACCGCTAGTTAATCCATGCCCTGCACCATTAATCTGTGGCTGAGTTGGTTTGGCAATGCCCTGGAATTTCCACACACAAATACACAGACACACACACTCTCTCACCATCTCTCTTTATTGCATCGCTTGCTAACACCGTAAAGCTCCACACAGTGGAACAGGCAGGAGAGAAACAGCTGCAGTGTTTCCTGCCAATGACCACAGGGCTCCACTGCTTAGACATCAGAAGTCAGCTTGGTTTACACAGGTAGGGGGGGGGATCTCTCACTGCTATAACAGGCTGGCCCAGACCCCACATACACCATCACCACCACCACCACCACCACAAACTCACACCCAGAAAAGGGATGGTCTAAACCCCAGACACACTGTCACAGTAAAAACACGCTCCTGCCAGGACAAGTCTACACATCAGAAACCTCATGGCTGTCTCAGCTAATCCACACTCCTGTACAGACACCAGTCCCTTCCATCCTCTTCACACCTGCACCAGTCCACGAGTCCAGACTGCATAGGTGGGAAGCAAGGTGGTTTGTTCTAAACTTAAGCAGCTTTCTCTCGACAGAATATTCGTCCTTTTCTGCTACTAAAATCGGCAAGCAAAGGCTCCCTTTCCTGTTGCATAACCCCTAGTTTTCCATTATCGTTTAACCAAAAGAAACAAACATGCATCTGAGAGGAGAAATCAAACAGCTGTTGTACACTTACCTTGTTTAGGAGGTGTCTTTGTGTTAGGTTTCTTTATCCTGGCCTCACCTGTAAGGAACCACAGCAAGAAACACACAGCACATTACATATGAGCAGAGATTCTGAGGGAAAACCTTCAGGAATCATTAAACATTCAAACAACCGAGCACCAAATATACTATAACCTACTGCGTAGTACACGTTTTAATGAGACTAATCAAAGCTTGGTGGCTTTACAGGGGCAGATCACATTCTTGTCCTGGACAGCACCAGACCAATGTAGACTATAGGGAGACACAAGACTGGGGCTATGAAGTACAAAAGTACAACGTTTTCAAAACACAGTCAGTGCAAATGATATAGATTACCCTGTATACATTGAGTCCACCGTATTTTCTTTTAAACAAATGAACAATTCTTTCAGTGACTGGATCGTATATGGTAAAAACAATATACACTAGTGTGCGTGTGTGTGTGTGTGCACTTGTGTCAGTGTGATAAGTGAACTTATGGGAGGAGGGATTCTCTCCTAAATGTCCTGGGAGAGGCTGTTGCCTCAGTGCTGATGTCCTTTGGTATTTGCCTTTTTTGGTAATACTAAAAATAGTCTCAGAAGTATCCAGGAAATGGCTCTTGGCACTATTTATTTTACATTTGATTGCTGTCAAGAAACAATGTGGCCAGTAAAAACAAGTAATGCACGAGGAGGGGATACATCAACCCTCACAATTACATGTTTTAATCTCATTTTTTCAGCCTTCTCACTCTCTTTATTTCTCCCTACTTTTCTCTCTCCCTCACTTGTCCTGGAAGAGCTTCCTCCTCTTGTTCTCTCCCTGGAAAGAAAAACATATTTTTCCAACACAAAACTATTTTGGATAACCATAGAAATCCTGTGTCCTGAAATAAAAAAATAAAAAACATGATGGAAAGAGTTTGATTGCTCTATAGGCTTACTGACAAAACAGTCCAATAAATTCGTCTGAGTAGCAGAACTAGAAAACCAAACAGACCAGAAGTCCTGCCAGCACCAACTGTCTGTTTGATGCTTTTAGTAGGGGAAATGGCTTATCCTCTAAGTCTCCAAGTTTCCAAAACAACTTATTTCCATTCAAATTAAAACAACAATCCCCACCGCACTTTTTAAGTACTTTCAAAATGAAATCTGAACAATTAGTCTGTAGTTTTAAAGCAAGTCAAGAAACCAAAGGACAGATTCCATCCCACAACCTGTCTCTCTGGAGTCTGAAGACACACTAAGTTGGCTTTGTGTCACAGCGAGGACTCTGCCCTATTAAGGCAAGATAACCATCTACATATATGTAAAGGTCATTGAATAAACATGGCTTTAAACCATCAAACTGGCAGGTCGCGTTCTAGTTAATACCAAACAACCTCTGTGACTCACATGGTAGAAGCCAGTCCCTCACTGCTTGTTGCATCCTGTCACTGCTTATCACTTGTGCAGCTACCAAACACATGTGATGAAGCAGCCCCTCAGTGTGCCGTTCACAAACAAACAAACAAACAAACAGCCCGGCACATGTCAGGAAACACTATTAAGAACACGCACGCCCTCTGAACCACAGCCAGCCAATCAAGCAGCAGCAGCAGTGACACCGACATGCTGTTGAACTAGCTGGAAAGCGGCACCAACTGAACTCTGGTCGTGTCCCATCCTCTAACCACAGAGAGGGTTGAACCCAGTCACTCCTCTGGCATGGTCTCCTCCTCGTCTGAAAACAAGTCAAACCCTGCCTCGGACAATGTACGCACACGGGCTGTTGACAGCATTCGATTGCATGCCACCCGTTTCTCAAAGTCATCCAGCAGACCATGAGGCAGACCACGTTGAATTTGTTTGATCGTGCTAATGAGGTCTCAGCTTGTCAGCCAAGATGTGTCATGCTGAGGCGATGTGGAGACAGAGTGCTGTCATTCAAAAGCATGGGACCAGATCTGCCACGTTGACACAGAGCTGAATTCAAGCGAGCTGTCACCAGACACCAGCCAGTCCTTATTACATCTCACTTGGCCAGCTGCTGAGCCTTGATAAACCCTGATGAGAGCAGAGGATGCAGAGGTAAAGATGAGAGCACTGTGACATATGAGGCATTCGCTGCCACATTGCACCCGCATACACATACACACACACACACACAGGTCACACACAGTGCGATCAAAGTGGATGAAGATGGCATTCATTCCCTTTTCAGTTGCACTTGATCTAGCTTGTCCGGCATGCTGTCCGGGAACAGCGGGCAGGGTTTACACTATTCCATTAGTTCCATTAAACAAGGCATGCTAAATCAAGCACACCTCATGTAATTGAGAGAGAGAGAGAAAAAAAACAGAGTCCTGGCCAGAACGAGTTGGAGTAGCGTGCGTGTGTTTATGATGGGAGGGATATTAGGTGGAGGGCTGGACGGCTTCCAGGCAGGACAGTGCATTCTGAGCTGAGCAGGATTCTGTTCTGGACAGACTGCCCCCGAGAGCAAGCTAAATAAATGTGCAGAGGTTAGAGTTTTCCAGTTAAGGATGGAAAGGCTGCTTGTTTTCATAGAGCTACTCTATTGATGCATTTCCCATGCCTCTCCACACATTCGCAGACTTTCTATTGATACGACACTATAGTCATATACACACATTCGTGGAGACACATACGCAATCGATGACACACACACACACCACACATGCACTGTATAGTGACAGATCAATCTAATGCACGATGGCTTCCAAAGGGTATTTGTGTAAGTCAAGGACCTAAATCAAGATGAAAGGCAAATAAATGTAAACAGCAGGAACCATGTTTAGGCCAGTAAAGGATTACTGCACTTTCTAACATGGTCCAGGATGCTATTATCTCTTCTCTCCACTGCTGGAGGGAGACCAGACCTCTGAGAAGACACTGAACAACACACTGGAATTGAAACATCCTAAAGTAGAAAACCATCCGTTGAAGGCTATCATGTTTAGCTGCAGCCAGATGATCAGACAGGACCGTACCTTGGAATCTAAGCTATGATATAAAAACCATGGCTAATCAGTCTCTTATGACAGTTCCTAGGCATCCTACTTTTTTTATTAAAAAGCTCTTTCTCTTCCTCTTTCTTACTTATTCTCTCTCTCTCTCTCTTGCCCTGTCATTCCCTCTCTCTCCCGCTTTCACTCTCTGTCTCTTTCTACCAGATCAGTTCTAGACCTTGTTTGGATCAGGAACATTCCAGTGGGACAAAAGCGTATCCCGAAGCTGGCAGATTTGAGCAGAACCTGGGAGTATTGGAAAAAGAGGCCAGCGAGTGCGTGGTGAGGCTGAACCAGAGGGCTGGGGAGCAGGCAGACACAAGCCTTACATGGAAGTTTGGAAGAGGAGGGTGAGCGAGCAGGGCAGACACACAGAAGCCCGCTCTCTTTCACTCTTGATTCTTCCTTCCGTACCGCTCTCTCAGCCCTCATCCCTTTCTCTCTTCATCCCCCCTCTCTTCCCCCTTCTCACTTTTTACCCCCTCGCCCCCTCTCTCTCTCTTTTCCTCCTAGTCACTCCCTTTAAGTTCCAAAGGGTCTTGGTCTGCAAGACAAAGTCTGGAAGATAAACACTGTTCCATTAGGTCTGTCAAACATCAGGGGAGGACGTGTCACCGCGACCCTTAACCCGTTTGACCCTTGAGACAATGGGGTAACCTTATGGATTCCAGGGTTGTATGTGTGTAAAAAAGAGAAAGGGCTGCATTTTTGGATGGTGGGGGTGGGAATGGGAGGGAGGAAGGGGGAGATTAACATCCAAACCTATAGAAAGATATGCAGGCTGGCTGGCAGATACAGCCCAGCACATAGCTCCTAAATTCTTCTTTTACCGCTCACAAAGATTAAGATTTAGATCATAAAGATAAGGCAGGCTGTCCCTCTGGTTTGAGGGTAAATCTAGTGCATGGAGAACATCACTTCAGGTTACATAAAAGTACCTATGAAGACAGATTCCTGCAGATCATAATCTTTGTGTTGGCATGCTTCCTACATCTGTATGTTTCGTCTCCCAAAGCCAACGGCAAACCCGGAAAAGACTGAAGAAAGAGACTGGTCAAAGTAAGTGGCTCCAGGGGCAGGATAATATTTTCTTTCTTTTCACATGCTATAAAGGGACCTGGCTGAGGCTGGAGGTTGAAGCTGGGAGCTGAAGCTGGAGGCTGAGGCTGGGAACTTGGGCCAGGGGCTAAGGCTGAAGTGGGGTGGAGGCCGGGTCTGGGTCTGAGGGCTGAAGCTGGGCCTTGAGGCTAGGGTTGGGGCTGGAAGGGGGTGTGAGCTATCAGGCTAAGGCTGGGGCTGAGACAGAGGCTGGGGCTGAGACAGGCTGCAGCAGTGGGAAACGCACACAGTCCCACGCCTCTCCTTTTTGGGAAATAAGGAAGCGCATGTTTTGGAAACTCACTCTCTGAGGTAGGGGTGGTCGTCTTCTTGCTTTTCTTGTCAGCTGCGGTCGAGTTTGTATCCGTAGGATCTGCAACAAAAAGCCCATAGATATGAGACCACGGTTAATACAGCCCACGTCTCTTCACGCAAACTCACAAAACTCAAAAGCAAATCCCATGACACACGCTCCATAGGACAACCATAACAACAACAGCCCCGTCCCTGTCATAAGCAGAACAAAACACAACTTGTGAAGTGAATGGTGTTGATATTGGAATGCATGAGCACACCGATATCTACATATCAGTGCATCTGTGAGTGTGTGCGTGTGTGTGCGCGCGTGTGTTTGCAGGGGGAGGACGTGCAAGCCAGGGGGAGTCTGGGACAGGGATCCCAGCTCCAGGCTAATGGCTGTTCTGTAATTACAGGAAGTTCCAGAGCATAGGCAGACTGAAGCTCCTGGGAGCAGGGCATGTGGGAAAGGAGCGGAGGGGGCCGAGGCTGCACAGCCACATGCTGTTACCGCAGCCAAAGAGGATCGCTCGTTTCTAGGCAACAACGCAGCTTTACGTCCAGGTTCTTACTCACCGTCCACCAGCACCATGCAGGAACACTCGGCTTTCCCCCCAGAGTTCTCAGCCCGGCACTTGTACTGGCCCTCGTCTTCAGGCAGGGCCTTGTCAATGGTCAGGGAGCACTGGCCGTCTGCAGGGGCAGCCAGGACAGAAACAGTCAGCACAGACGCACGGTCAACACAGAGATGCCCCAACGTTACCACAGAAACAGTCAGTGGTCAACACAGTGATGTAGTCATGAAGTTGTTTAGCAGTCACAAGGAAAGTCAGAGACCAGGTCGGAACAGAGGGAGGAAGACATTTACTGAGACACAGGTACAGTCAAGACAAGGACAGACTGTCAGAAGTAAGAACAGCTTGACGTTCAGTCACAATTCAAAGACAGTGAATTCAAAGACGGCCTGATCAACACTGAAATCCCCATAAAGACCTAGCGGGACAGGGAGCCACGGTCATGTCTCAGCCTCAACCTCCAGTGACTCCTGTAGCCTGAGCTTCAAGCTTTTAGGATCAACTGTACCTCGGCATGCTCTGATAAACAAGCTGCTTCTCCCGCAGCCCTGTGAGGCCTTTACCCAGACAGACTATAGACAAGAGACCTTCCACTGCCCATAGCATAGACATGGTAGTGATATCATACATTGGAATAAGGTACAGGGCTGGTTGACACTCAGGATTAGTAGTTAGTGATTGGATGACAGACGTGTACACGCAGCATATCGAGTGAAGCAGTAGGGGTAGCGTTGTAAGAAGTCCCTACAGCTCGTCAACACATCGCGCTGCCTGAAATAACAGCGTGAGGATTATAGAGGCCTGGAGGAGGGTGAGGGCCAGGGACCCCCAGGAGTCTAGGAGCAGGGAAGCCTTCTGCTATTCTGACCCTGGCTATTAATACCTCTGTAAACACCACAGAGGAACTGGTTCCTACAGGGAAACAACTACACGGACGGAACACAATATTAATCAGAAGCCCTGAGCTATGCTAATGCGGATTCCTCCTATGTAAAGTGATAGGTTGGCAGGATGAGATGCCTCAAACTCAGCCGCACATCTTTGTGTGTGTAATAGAACCTTGGCCGTATTCTAATATTAGAATCCCACACCGCCACTGAACAAATGGCCAAGCAATAAGTTACTCAGGAGAGTCCTCAGTATTGTGGATTTCAGTGAAACTGTCTTGTCCCTCCTGCTGTGTTCACGAACTACCATCTTATCTGGTGTCTCAGACAAATACCTCAATGTTTCAGAACGACAGCGCGGCTCTAGAGATGCGGACATATATTTACCGTCGTTGGCGATGACGATGAACTTGGAGGGCTTGATGACCTTGCCGTCGAGAGTCCAGGAGACCGTGGCTGGGGGGTCAGAGGTCACGTGGCAGTGCAGCCGGAGGCGCTCTCCGTCCAGCACGGACACGTCGCTCAGCTTCTGCGTGAACACCGGCTCCTTTCCAGTACCGTTGCTCTTCTTCTCTATAATCCCTCCGTCCACACAGTTGACCGCATTCTTCTCCTTCTCCTTCTCGCTGGCAGCAGGGACGTCTTTCGCCACCGGAGGACCTTCTCCGTTCTTCTCCGGGCTGCTCTGTTTCTTCTTGTTTGCCAGAACTGAGCGGAAGTCGGCATTCTTGGGACTGTCACCCGCCGGCGCAGCGCCTGCTTTAGGCCCTGCTACGGACCCCGGGGCCTTCTTCCCCAGAACAGCCCTGAAGTCGACCTGCTGAGGAGAGTTGACCTTCCTCTCATCCTCAGACTGGGTCTTGGGCTTGACCCCGGCGCGGTTGAGGTTAGCCCTGAAGTCCATCTGCTCTGCCGTGTTCTCCTTCAGGTCCTCCTCAGAAACACTCTTGGTGGTAACCCTCCTTCCCAGCAGGTTGCGGAAGTCGCGTTGCTCGGCCTCCCGCTGACGGACCTGCTCTTCCCGGTGCTCCTTGGTCTCCACGCGCCTCTTGAGCAGTCCCCGGGCTGGGCTAGGCTCCTCCTCGCTGGGGCTGGGCTCCGAGATGGGATCCCCTGGCTCCTGGTTGTCCTGGGGCTGGCTGGCGGAGGTCCTGCTGCTGTTGCTGCTGAGGCTGCCTCTGCTGCTGGTTGTCTCTGCTCCTCCTCCTCCTCCTCCTCTGCCTCCTCCTCTCAGCACTGTCCCTGCTGCTGCTCCTCCCTCACGATCACAGGGCTGGCTGCTTCAACACAGGGGCGGAAGGGGAAAAAACACAGGGGTCGCTTAAAAGCCCCCGGCTCACTGGCTGACTGGCTCAGCCCACCTCTGGGTAATTGAGAGAAAGGAGGGGAGGGAGGGGGGAGCACCACAACTCAACATGATGTTACATCAGAGATGACTATAGTAGCCTTATAAGGGAGCACACCCTGAACAGGGCCCCCCAGTCCTCCAAGAACAGACCCTGAGCCTCCCTCAACCCCCCCCCCATCCCCCAACTGAACAATGGCACAGCTGGAGGAGGAAGTACTGTAAACAATTTATTTGGTTATATCGAGGGATTAAGCAGATTTTGAGCAGGGGGGCCAGGGTGGGGAGGGAGGAAGAGTCAGATACAGTCCCTGGTCTGGTGAGGCAAGCTGGGCTAAAACACATACGCTCTGTCTTCTCCGCTGGACGACATGCCCTCGCTGACCACCAGACTGGCCACACAACTGCAGTCTCCCACCTTGTTCCTGGAGAAAGGAGACAGTCGAAAAGAAAACAAGGTTTGGGGGGGGAGGGGAGATTGAGCTGCTGATTTTCGAACTAAATCCCTCTGAATAGATATCATGTTGAAGGGATTTAGGTCGTCAGGGCTGGATGCTGCACGTGACCTACAACTCCACTGGTATTACCACCCACATGCCCTGCTGCCAAACACAGCACATCACAACAAACACAAAACAACACGGACGGATCTTGCCTTCGCTTTAGAAACATAATACCGGATGCAGAGCGGAATATAATAAAAAAATGGTATGACTGTAATAGGAAAAAAAAGAGAAGAAATGTTACAAAGTATTAATAGTTTGGTTGAAATGTAGGTTTTGGTTGAGTCATGAATGAGTACGAGTGATGCAGTTGAACTGACTCGTACTGTAATGGAAGGTGTTCTGGGAAGTCATGCTGCAGGGTTGAATTTAGTCCAATAAAAAAAAGAGTAAACATATCAACCAATCAGTCAGCGCTCCATAGGACATGTCCTAAGTACCTGAGGCTGATCAGGTAGTCTCCAGCATGCTGGGCCCTGACTCTTCTGATGAGCAGAGACACGACATCCTCCTTCTGCAGCACGTCATAGTCCGGTCCTGATGACAGCACCTGGCCACCTCGCCTCCACTGGAACTCTGGGAAAGGGTCTCCAGCGATGGCGCAGGACAGCAGAATGTTCTGACCCACACAAGCGCTGGTGGACTTGGGCTTGGTGATGAACCAGGGCTGGACTCCGTCCTGGGGTTCTGGCATACACAAGCACAAAAAGAAACGCAAACACGTTTGTTGTTTGGGGAAAAAGGTTGAATCAATAGTTACAGATGATCACAGTTTGACTGTTTTTAGTGACATGCTGCTGTTCGTCCAGTACCTTGCACAGCGAGCGTGGCTTCTGTGCGGATCTCTCCATACTGGTTCCACACCTCACAGGTGTATTTCCCGTTGTCTTCTGGGAAGACTTCCTGGATAAACAGACTGTACTGGTTTCCGTTCCTCTCGAAGTGGAAGTCCTCAGACTCCTGTATCTCCTTCCCATTGTGGAGCCACAACACCTCAGGAGCAGGGTTGCCTGGTAGATTAAAACAAGCGCACACCAAACAACAATGTACACAATAGATATTTTTAGAAAACAAATACTGCAGTATTTCTAAAGAGAGCATGACAGACAGCCTGTGAGACAAACCCTGTTGTAGCACTGCGCTATATAGCTCATTTTGTCCAAAAAAACTAAAACATAACCCTTTGGTTTTGTTTTGCTCTCCAGAGACCCATTCTGCTAGGGTGTCGCTTGGAGGTTTCAGTCACCGAACTGAACGCACCGTCTAACTCAACATGAACTGAACCTCACAACATGGTCTGCAACGAAGCGCTGGACAAACATGCCTACAGAATCAACATGTGTCACCTTACACGCAGGAAGCTGAAGGACAAGGAGAATGATCTCCTAAACACGATGATAGTGAGGGGGCCCTCCAAACACCCTGGCTGTCAGGTCACATGGAGGCCAGAGAGAGAGGAAATGCAGATGTAGAGAAACAACCAAACCAAACATCTTATCTCTGGAGGCCGTGGAGGAAATACCACAGTAACAAAGAAAACACAGTGGTGCAAACACAACAGAAATGCAACCAATACCCATCAAAAAGCTGGACCTCAACATAAGATGCAACTTAAAACACAATGTAAACACGACTAAGCCTTAACCAAAACCCAACCAAAGCCCAGTGTTTCTCCTTTGAGCAATACAATGAGCTCCGATCAGCTGGCAGGACTGTGATCCGAGAAAGACCAGGCCATGCTTTTCTAGCCTCTGTATTTGCTTATTGAATTCTAGTTTGATGGTTTCCACTTGTTAAGCTACCAACCAAGTTATTGAGCAACCAACATGCATTGCTCCATCACAACACTTTAGCTCACACTTAAAACCAGTCATTTTTACAATGGGGGGAGGGGGGGTGGGAAGGTTGTTATCAACTAACAACCTCGGCCATACTGTACTTGTCCATGGTGTTCCAAGGATGCTCCTGGCCGAAAACAAGGGAAAAGGAGGACGTTGTACCGTACCTGTCACCTCCACTGTCATGGTGACCTGGCTTCCATCCATGACCTTCAGGTCCTTCAGATCGTGGAGGAACACTGGAGCCGAGGGCTTCTTGGCGTCATGAGGCCCCCTAGGCTCGCTCCTCCGGGAGAGCTTCCTGGCTGAACGTGAAACAAACAACACAACACTCTGGGACGGGAAGTAAAACAACAACTCCCCCCCCCCCCCCCCCCCCCCTCCCCCCCGAAACGTCTACTGATTTGAGTTCAACTCCACCACTGTCATCATCGCTGACGTTTAGGTAGAAAGGAGCCCGATGAAAACCACAGATTTCCCCCCCAAACCTCCCTTGCATAGCTGTTGCTGCACAGCAGTCATTTGGGGGTGTTGGAGTGAATCTGAACCTCTTTGGAGGGAATGAATCCCATTGTTAATAGCATGGCTTCTAACACCAAACACAGAGCTTGTATCTGACCATTCCAAACGCCCACTGTGTGATGTTCTTGGCAGCTTGTGAGGTGCATGTCCTGAGTATGTAAACACTGAGTTAATCTCATTAAAGATGGCCTAGGGGAACTCTTGGGGATCAGCAAGCTGTATGTGCCAAGGTCTCCCAGAGTCAGGACATCCAACTGCTTGGCTACCAATTCCATTCTGACCAGAAGGGGAAAAGTTGAAACTGCAGATGACATGCAACTGCCACCAACATCATGTTCCTAAATATTTGAAAATGTTCAAATGCACAGACGGCAGGTCCTGAGAAGGGAGGGAACTGAGTAAAAACAGGCCAACAACAACAATTTTTCAAGACGGATACTTTCTTTAAAGCGGAAAGCACGCCCGAAGAGAAGATGAGAGGGAAGAGAGAGAGAGAGCTAATGACCATTACGGCCTCTACTCCTTGGTTCATGCACACCATGTATGGTGCTTGGTTTTACGTAGCGAGCCCTCCTTCGCAAACTCCCCAACCTCCTCTCCCACCCTCCCCCCTCCCTCCCCACCCGTCCATAAATCTGCGGAGTGGAACCCTGCGGACGTCAGGACCCAACAGATGAGAAGGAGGAGGAGGGACGGGGGACGGGGCTCCAGTTTTGTCATAAACACACACCCTTAGTCTGTATACATATCCAGCATGCCAGAGGGAGATCCACGAAATCTTCAGCATGTTTCCATCAGCACCCGCCTCCCCACCCACCCTGCCACCAGCCCTGGCCCTGCCTGCCAGTAACTGAACCTAGTTCCCCTAACAGTTTATACAGTTAGACAGTACCAGGACCTTGAACAGGCCCATGAATGATAAAGCGTACTTCAGACTGCCTGGCACCTGCATGGCAGAAGAGAGAAGCAGCAGGGAAGCCAGGGAGGACAGTTTTGTCGTGTGCATAGCTGGACAGTCTTACACAGTTGAGCTAAAGCCAAAAAGGCATCCCTTGGCACTACACGATACAAGGCAATTTCCCATAATGAGATTAGATTCAAACCATAAAGCCAGATGCTCTTCACTCAAGTTGCTGCTTCAATATTGGGAAAAGGAATTCTGTAGGTCTGGGAAATTAGTGCATTATGTTTGGACTGGACAGCTGGTGTGTAGAGGGATCAAACTAGCAACCCCCCTTGATCTCCTCTGCAGGGGCAGTCTCAGCTGAATACTGCAATCTCAGACTGTTGCCTGTACACTGGCTCTGGATTGTGTGGGAAACTGTTGGTATTTCATACAGTATTTTTACCCCTACATAGAGCAGGAAAAAAACCCTAACCTCTGCCATGAATGAAGCTCTCCACGCTGACACTAGACTCATGCTGGTCTGCAGGATAGGGAGCAGATGTTTCCTTTATGCTTCTTTCTTTTCCTCTCCCTCTCTCCCTCGGTGCCCAACGCCGTGTCATTATCCCTAAAATACTCACATTTCTTATCAAACAGCCCGCCAGTCTCAATGGAGACATATCGGGGAGAGAGCCTTCTAATCAAATGTTTTCTGGGAAGATAAGAACGTTTCCTATCTCAGGACTTGGACAGAATTCTCAATTTAGTTAAAGATTTAAACAGTCCCAGCGTAATAAAATATTCTATATGACCCATGTTTACCATCTGGCAGTGTGTGTGGCAGGGTGACTATGTCAGGCCATCAAAATAGACAGCCAAGTAAAGGAGGCCTTTCAGACTCACCTTTGACCACCACTCTGGCGCTGCACTCAGCTCTCCCATGGCTGTTCTCCGCCACGCACGTGTACAGACCCTCGTCCTCCTGCAAAGCATCATGGACCGTCAGCTGAGCCAGACCATGGTCGAAGGAGGAGCGAGCACTGGGTATGGGCTGGTCTGGGGAAGGGAAGGAAGGAAGGAGGGGGGAAAAAGAGGGGGAAAGAAAGAGAAAGCCAAAAAGAGCAAGACGTTAAACAAGGAATGTATGTCTAGTGGTCTCAGACAGGTGTTACCGTGTTTAGACTCTGGGGAGACCTGACACACCAGGCCACGTTATGACTCGAAATCGAGTCACCTCAAGTTGATCGAGACAAAACAAAGACGGATCTGTATTGGTACAGAGATGGGCTCAAATACGTGCGGGCCTGAACTATGGGGCACTACGTTGTTCTAGATCTTTCCAGCGGGAAGAGAGATGGCTCTGCATCAGATATATAGAATGGTATGACCAGGACCTTTCAAAGAAGAGAGCGTGTACCTAGCGGAGGTACAGACAGTCCCCCCCAAAAAAAGTATACAACTGATCTGTAAATGCTGCTGCAAGTTCACCATGAAACACTTCAGGGATTTGGGGGTTCAATCCATATGAGATGTAAAAGCCAAGACTGTAACATTCCTCGAGCAGACGATGAGCTAGTAGACCTAAAAATATACTGCCTCAATTCTTCATTCAACAAATGTGCTGAGTAAGCAGCAGCGGTGTCACCGTTAACAGAACCTTGTAAGGTATAAACACCTCCTGGAGGTTAGTGCAACTGATTGATACAGTGGCACAAGATGTTACTTTGGCCGATGACTGTTACCCTTCTCCCAGTCATGTACTGTACACAGGAGCTGCTCTGTGTTACAGCCACCAGAATGAGTTGTGATACACATCCACCAGTCCTTACAAACAGCCCCCCCCCCTGGCCTGCAGTACACAGGGCTACCTCATCCCAAGTAGGGCATTAGCCAGGAAGCCTCTCTCCTCATTTTCCCATCCTTCCTGGCGGTAGGTAGCTAGGTATTTCATAATCAGCCTGCTCCAGTAAGACTCCAAGTCTCAGATGTCTATTTTCCAAGCACAGACACTTGCCAAGTCAGGCTGGGTGTTATATTTCAGGAGGGAGCGATGCATGTTTTTCCTTTATATGGTACCGGGCCTTCAAATTTGTGTTATGGCTGCAGCTAGCTTCCAGTACAACAGAGGACTGTGGAGAGGCAGGGCATCAGGGTCAGTCCCTCTATCTCTCTTTCTCTCCCTGTCCTTCTCTCTCTCTCTCTCTCTCTCTCTGTCTCTCTCTCTCTGTCTCTCTCTCTGTCTCTCTCTCTGTCTCTCTCTCTGTCTCTCTCTCTGACTCTCTCTCTCTCTCTCTGTATCTCTCTCTGTATCTCTCTCTGTATCTCTCTCTGTATCTCTCTCTGTCACTCTTGCTGTATCCCTGTCCCCTTCTCTCTTTCTTTCTTTTCCACTCTCTCTGTTCCTTTCTCCCCCTTTCTCTTTAATCTCTTTCCCTGTGTGAAGAGTGCCTTGTCATTAACCATCCATTCATTCTGAAGAGGCCTTTGGCTAACATCAACAGTTCCAGCACTGCTTAGATGGGGAAAGATCCAGAACACGATGCTGTGGAAACTATGTAAGATAGCCCCTCAGCATAAACCTTTGTGAGGCTGCAGAGCACGGTGGGTTATTAAACCAAGTCACAGCGTCAACTTCTGTTTAACCAATGGAAAACCTCTCGTTCCATATTCAGCCACTTCATGTGTATCCTGTTTACTAGTTAGATTTTCTGTGTTTACCATTTCTGGATGAAACAACCCTACAGAATTCTTAAACATCATAACTGGATTCCTCCAAGGAAACATCACACGCTGACTTCTGTGAAGCTTCTCCAGGAGTAAATTAAATATTTTTTTATCTGCATCAAGTGGAATGATTCACACATTAATAATCGCTTCTTAGTATTTGAGTTAAAGTACAAAGGTTTAATAGCCGACAGGCCATTCTAACCTAGAAACATACGTACTAATGTACAAATAGAAAAGAAGCAAAATAGCAGGATCATTCCACAAGGATACCAGGTGAAATCAGACTGAAGGACAGAACATGTCAGATCTGGCAGTCGAACCCTTAGCTGTCTACAGAATGCGGCCGTTTCAGCTGAGGAAAAAGCCATCCCTAATGGAGTGGTAGTAGCAACAAACCATCAGTTTGGTCCCTCTTGAGAACAGCAGGCAAGAAAGAGCTGGGTTCTCTGGCCCAGGACAGAGAACACTGTAAAGGGCAGACATACCATCATTTACAACCTCCCATTCATTCATTTGCTCAAGAGTTTTTGGATGTCTTGAGACATTTTCATATTCATCTCCATTCACCCTGTGACAATTTTTTTTTTTCCTTCATGAAGAGAGGCTGAGTCAGTTGGTCCTGATGTGAAAGACGTCAGGAGACAGGAAAGATATCCCCCTCTAGTGGCAGAAATGGACATAGCAGGAGCTTGAAAGAACTATATTTTCTAAATGTAATTAATAAGATAAGATAAGAGATCCTTTATTTGTCCCACAATGGGGAAATTCCACTGTTGCAACACACAGTGTAGGACAGGAATGAAAGAAATAGGCGCATGCAATTGAATTCCTGAAGGATTCTAAAAGGAAGGCTAAAAGTAATGGTGGACAATGCCTCTGTGACATACTGATAAACATCCAAAGCATTCTAAATCCACAGACCGTGAGCTGAGACGTGAGTGAACTGTGGAGGAATCATCCCACTCGTTTGTTCCTCACCGTTGAAGAGCCAGGAGATGTGAGGGGCAGGTCTCCCCTCCACACAGCACTGCAGCTGCAGGTCCTCTCCCTCTGTCAGCGAACTGCCCTTCAGCACACTGCTGAACACTGGAGCCTTGCCCTCCACTCTCAGACCTGCAAGGAAGAGGGTTCGCTGAGAACTGGGTGCGACTAGCTGTAGTGGTGCGGTTGATCCACTAGGGGGTGCACGTTGACAAGAATGATTCGAGTTGGTGGTGATGGGGAAGGCTCTCCAAGGACTGTCATGTCATCAGACCTGATCAAATGCATCAATGCAGTATTTTATGTCTTTTAAAACACGAAAGTATGGGAAATTCTCTCTCTCTTGCTCTCTCTCTCTGTCAAAATAAACAACATTAATTACAGTCCTCTGACATGCCGGTCTTTGTCCAAACCAGTACAACTGGACCGAAACGTCCCATTCTCCAATCCAAAAGCCCCACTTACACTTTGATTATCATTAAACAAACAACCAAGTTTGGTTTGGTTATGCAGCCATGTCCAAAGCTAACAGCAGTCTCGTTGTGTTTGAAAGCAGCCCAAATCCACGCTGCAGTAGAGGAATGAGGGTCTATGCACTTCTGCAGTCTTCCAGGCCTAGACTCAAGCTGCACTTGAGTCACTTTCGGGAGGCCATAGCAGAGCCAAATACTGCTCTTTCAGCTCCCAGACATTCATTTATTCTTTATGCACTGTACACATTTGTAACCCTATAAGGCTTAACACACTACTCCACTGGTTCACAGGCGAAAACCTGTGGTACCCTTCAAAATAAAACTTGAATTTCAAAATGTGAATGTATGAAATCAGGGCCAAAAGATAAATACCCATTACTGCATCCTAATTAGACACATTGAGAGCCAGGGACCACACTTGACCATTTCTAATCTAGTATTCCAACACCTCCATGGTCCTAATATTTCGTTCTTTCTCTCAGCCAGAGGATGAGAAGGTCTTAAATCTAAGACGGCGCTTACTCTTGACAGTGAGGGTCCAGGAGGAGGACGTCTGTCCAGAGGGGGAGGTGAGGGTGCAGCTGTACGTCCCTGCCTCCCTCTTGGTGAGCCCCTCCAGACTGAGGGTGTGTGTGCGGCCCAGCTGCTGCAGGCTCAGCCCAGGCCTGGGCCTCACCGGCTGGCCCTCTCTCAACCAAGCCACACTGGGAGCAGGAGAACCAGACACTGCAGGAACGGTGAGGAGATGAACCGCCTTGTTAAACATCTATGGGGACATTTTGAGAACTTCGCAAGGGAATGGGGAACTGTACCTTGACATGAGAAGGTGACCTTTGACCCCTCGACGGCCTCGTGATTCTGAGGGGCAGAGTCAAATCTGGGTGGAACCTCGGCCCCTGCTGTTCTCTCTGCTCTGGCCTGCCTCCTGCTCTCTCTGCTGGTCTCTGCAGGTGGTGTCACCTCTGGAGGGGGTCTCACCGTGCCTCTCTTGGGAGGGTCCAGTTCTGTCCTGGCAGGGGGCTGCTGCCCTCGAACACACTGGGGTGACGGAGTAGACCTAGGAGGTTTAGGAGAGGGGGACCTGGGTGTTTTCTCTGCCCCCTCTGGCAGCTCTACAGTGGGCTTGGGAGACACGGAGGTCCTCCAGGCTGAGGGCTTCTCCTGGGTGTCCCTAGCCTGGGGAGCTTGTCTCTCTCTGGGCTCAGACCTGTCTGTGGTCCTGCTGGTGGGTCTGGCCTCTGGCAGGGGGCCATTACTGCTATGCCTGACTTCGGGAGAGTCAGTTGTCTTCGGGGAAGGAACAACAGAGGCCAGGGGGCTTGTGCTGAAAACAAAGTCAACATGTTTGACATTTCACTGTGAAAAGCACAGTTAAAGAACTACTGCAAAAAAATAAAATACAAACTTAAAATACAATGAAATACAAGCATGAAAGAGATGATTCAGTGGAATAACACCTCATTCCTTAAAGCAACACCAAGTATACTCACATTGCAGGCTCACTGGTTGAACCTAAAAAAATATACAGATTTCAAATATATGGAGGTTTTCATAAAGACTGTACAGCCATGTTGCGACCCTAGAGTGTAGGCAGAGGTGGACTTGGGGCTCACCCTGAACATTGAGCTCAGCTGAGGCTGAGGCTGTCCCGGCACTGTTGGTCACAGAGCAGGTGTAAGTTCCTGCATCCTCCACACACACCTCACGGATCTCCAGGAAGTGCATGCCTGACCTCTCCACCATGCTGTAACGACCAGATGACTGGATCTCCACATCGCCCTGACGGAAGGAGAGAGAGGTGCTGGGAATGAGGGGCAGGAAGGAAGAGAGTAAGAGATGTGACAATGAGAGAGAGTGAAAGAAGGGTGGCGTTAAGTCTGACCTTGAGCCAGGTGACCTGGGGCTGGGGTCGTCCTGTGATCTTCGCCGAGAACTTGCCGCTCTGTCCAACTCGGGCGAAGGTGCGAGACGGTTTGGTGATGAACTTAGGGGGACTCTCACCCCAGATACTGGGCCGGTTCTCCACTGCTGGGACTCCAAAACGCCCACTGGAATCATGTGAAATAGAGTTTTTTATGGATATGGATATTCATAGTCACGACATTACCGTAACAGAAAGTTTGGCAAAAGTACAGACTGCTCACTCACTAAGACTTAGCTGCACACTACATCATCCTCCAAATATGTGTCTGCTAAATAGCATCACTCAAACAAACACCCACTGTTTGGATAACGATTTCACTATCTCACTCCATTATTTATAGCCCAAAGATTAACATTGGTTGCAATCTGATTGCCTTTATTCAACCTTTAAGAGAGGGAAATGATAAGAAAGAAATCAGCCAAGGAAGAATAAAACAGGAGACCTTACCCTGCTCTGGTGGATGAAGGGAGCCCATATTTCTTCCCAGCATTCCCTACAGTGAGATGAAAACATACCTTAGAGTATGAATTTAAAAAGAGCGAGAGTGAGGTGGAGAGAAAGAGAGACGGTGAAAGCGAGTGAGAGAGAAGGGAAGTGAGATAGAGAGAGACAGAGTGGAAGAAAGAGAGAAAGCAAAAGAGTAGACCACTGGCGCATGGAAAGGCAACTACAAACATCAATGGAAGTGAAGTCTCATTCAGGAGTTCATATCTCAATTTGTGTGCTAGGCGACGTGCAGGGCAACCTGCTCACTGGAAGGCAGACTCCACATGTTTCAGTTGGTGCTCAGCTAGCAGGAGGTGTGTAAATAGCTGTTTATGACCTAGTAAATCTAAACAGAGTGGTACAGTCTGTCAGAATGTTTACGCGCTGCAGCTCTTCCTGTGAGGAAGGTGGAGTGCCCCCCTCCTTCATGGCTGATGTAAACTAACCACACAATAACCACAGGAAGTGGGAACGACCAGGCAGCTGGCGCAACGAATGCCAAAGAATCCGAACGACGAGTCTGCCAATGCTACATATTTTTACTTAAACTAGAAGGGGAAGTTCAAGTCGTCCGTGTATAATGGTAGGCTTAGCGGGATGCTCTGATCAGTTCCTACTGAAGGGTGGAGATGGGGAGGAGATGGTATGAAAAGCACATCATCTGCAATAACTCAACAACAAGCTCTTTGAAGAGAATGTTTAACCTTGCTATCATCACTGAGTTATTGAGCTGAAACATCACTTGGGCACAGCATGAAAGCCTGCAGTCAGTTATATATGGAGACTTATGTGTATTAGGTTACATAAAAATGCTGGTGCTCAAAATATCTGGCGCAGACATGTTCTATTCATTATCCAAGGCTTTTTTCCCCCGTATTTCAGCAAGAACGGAGAAGGATCATTCTGCAGTACCTTCTACGGTGATCTCCACGGTAACCTGCCGACTGCCAGCATCGTTCACGGCCTCACAGGTGTAACGCCCTCCATCGTCCTCCTGGACACCTTGGACCACCAGACTGAAGGTTCCTCGCACGCTCTGTTCCATGATGAGCCTCTCGCCACTGGTCACATTCTTTCCATTTCTGGACCATATGATCTGGGGTTCAGGGTAACCTCTCACCTGCAGTCAGACAGAGACGTTAGGGTCCAGAAGAGGAGGATTCGTTCCACTTGGACTAAAATGTGATGTCCAGCAACTACTGTGGATGGTACAAAGACCTAGCATGATTCACATATTTCTTCTCATCTACTTGCTACACTGTCATCCTCAGACTACAGGAAGCCATGGGTTGTGTGAACTGGCCCTCAGGACAACAACAAGAACAGGAAAACAATTCATGTCATTAACCCCCCTCCCAAAAAACTTTAAAGGATAAGAGAAGGGATATAAAGAGCTGGACAAAGTACTAGACATTACTGATTAACCCCCCAATACTTCCTCGTTCTTTGAATAGTGTTCCCACAATAACACAGGTATTCTAATAGAGTGTCTCTTTTAAACAGAAGTCATGAAAACAGGCCCAGGCCTGATGTGAATGACTGCACCTCTCACGCTTTAAGTCTTCCTTAAGAAGCTTCTCATTTGACTCTCTTTGATTCCTCTCAAATTCACCTCACTAATCCTGATCTGAAGCCAGCCTGTTTTCACTGAGTTCTTTGAAGCATCACAAATCTGTAGCCAGGCAGGCAGGGGCCACAACTAATGTAGTGTGGACAAGCTCTCTTTCTTTTTGACTCCATCTCTCTCTTTCTCCATCTTCATCTCCCGCGCGCACACACACACACGCACGCGCGCGCACACACACACACACACACACACGATCTTTCTCTTGTAGTTTCCACTGGTGTTGTGTCCAGAGGCTGTCTCCTCCTCACCTACTCAATGAAGTTAGAACAGTGTACTTCACTAGACCACGGTGAAGCCGAGCAAGAAGAAATGTTACACATGGCTATGAAAGACAACACACACACACAGATTTATCGAGAAAACAAAGAGTGGAGAGAATCATTGACCACTGCAGCTGTTACAAATTTCAGATTGAACATACAAATTAATAAGGGCCGACAGCTAGTAGACAATAGATTGGGTCCATATGGGACGCAAATTCCAGGCAAGGCAAAAGACAGAAATGCACAAAGTGCATGCTTTCTATTCTACTGTACCACACACATTCCAGACTGCCAAGCTAGCCTCTTCTCTCAGCTTCAATCAAACATTACCTCTGTATTACCACGTTGTCCTTAGGCTCGCCCAGAAACAGCCATATTAGGTTTAGAAGTCCTTATTAACTCAAACAGACACTGGCATTTCCTTGAAAACTTCAGCTGCTGGACTTTCACTCTCTAGCTGGCCACAGACATTTTGAACAGACTTCTGGTCGGTGAAGCTTCTTGCGGTCAAGTTCTCCGCCTCAAACATCCACAAAGACCAAGTTCACATTCAAAGTGGATGAAAAACACTGGGTTGTTTTTCTACTCTGCAGCCAGAAAATATACACCAGCTCTAGTCTGGTTTGTCGCAAGAATACTCGATAAAAAACTACGATTATGACAAGACTGTCTCTTACACTTCAGTACAGATGGATGTTGGCATAGGACCCATCGTAGAAGACGGAAAGCTTTAAAAGAGATGTCGTTTCTTTGTTGTAGTTCCATTCTCCATGGAAGATATATAACGGTCTGGCTGGTCACCTGTAGCGTTTTTACATACATATTTTGCTTCTGACAAAGGTTTGTAGAAGAGTAACTACCTGACACCCACAGGATACATGCTGAACGTCTCCATATATTCCCCTCAGCAACATAAAACACCCCAACAACAACACATAGCCAAGCTGTCTCCAGCTGGCCAGGGGCTGGAGGAAAACAGGAGTCTGAGAGAAAACATGATACAGACTGATCGCTAACTTCTGTATTCTACTGTACCTGCTGTGATCTACCTTGAGCTGTTTGGCTGTGTGTGAAAAGGCCAGTCCATAAAAGAACACAGCTGATGGAGATGGATGATATCTATGTAATGGAACCTATTGTAATGTGCTGTAGGAGACATCTGAACATAACCTGTACAAGCATATGGCCGCTCTAACACATGGCCATAGGAGAGAGAGAGGAATGGGGAGAGAGAAGCAGAGGACGGAGGGCGGAGGAGTAGCCGAGCCTAGCCAACATCTGCTTTCAATAGCCCAGCAGCCAACCACTAGTAGGTCTTTACCTACATCCCCTTGACAGATTTCACATGGAGCCTCCCTCCCAAACATACTGTTCACCCTCCCCCTCTCCCAAACCTCCTATATATTTCCTGTTGCCTCTGAGGTAAAGTCATTATGTAATCCAGCATTCTGCTACAGAACCAGTGCCTCTCCTGTGCCACCGCATTAAAGAGCAAAAAGGAGAGACCGGTGGAGAGAGTGATGGGGGGACAGACTGGACAGGAGCACAGGCAAGGAGGGAACTGGAAGGGAGACCACCATTGTCAGTGACAACTCTCACACCAGCATGTTATTTGTTCAGATTCCTTGCTTTGACAGAAGTGTCACTGAGTGTCTAATGGGGATTAAAATATCTTAAAACAATGGTTCTGGTGAACAAGACACTGCAGGAAGAATGCCATATACTGGAAAGGCACTTTAGGGAGACTTACTGGACATCAGCTGCCTCATTGGATCAGCAGGCAGACACTACAGGATTTACAGACTGTTGTCCTCAGACATTAAGTCTCCACTACTGTCGCAAATACACAGTATATGGTCCAGTCTTTTTTTTATGCATAAAAAAACAATTAAAGTTGGACAGTGTCTCAATGGACATGTGTTTTGTTTGGTAATGGAGAGGTGAAGATCTTCTCCGCTCCATGTTAGACAGGCCCGAGAAGAGAAGATGGATGACTGAGGGTCGTCACTGGTGATGGATGCTGCCTGGGAGAGAAACATCTCCAAGTAACAAACCCACAGACGCCCTATAGGCTCCTGGGAGCAAGGGAACGCTTACTGCACTTGCTGCCTTTGATCTGAGCTTCAAGCTGCTTCATAAATCAGCGGTGAGAGGCCCTATACGTCTGTGTAGCAATTGGCTGACAGATGTCCTAGGAGCTTTCGATCCTAAACTTGAGCTTTAAAAATGCTCCTAAGGTACATCTAATACAATCTTTGCATGTATCTCATGAGATCTACCTTTACTAAGATTCTTTCACCGAAGCAACACATACTCCAGGTCCTTTTGGTCCTAAGGCGAGCATGGTGCAGTGCCGCAGGCTACGGAGCCCTGCAACACCCCGAACGAAAAACTTGAAAGAAAGTTCTGCGTTGTCTCAGATCATCCAAGTGGAACTTGGACTGTCTAGGTTCTGCTCCAGCGGTTCCGAAAAAAAGAACCATCCCTCCAGGAAACAGAGTCACAAGACTGAAGATATTTTAATCCCCATTAGAGGGCATTCCATAGATCCACTCTCACCCAGCTCCAACCAGGATAAGCTATGGAAGTCCTTCACCCACAGGCCCTCTTGCTAACATGAGTGAATTCAGATAGGTGTTAGCTGAATAGACTACAATCAACGTTCTCTGGTGGGGAATACCTACCATTTTGCATATGCTCATCCAAACCTCTACTTTAGGAGTAGGCGCTGAAGGCTGTTTAGGGATAACACTGACCTACCTCTGCGTTCCCTCCTCTGCTCCTGCTAACAAGCCCTCATCCTGATCCAACCATAACAAAGGATTAATTAAAACAGCAAATTAAAAGAGAGGATGTGTCCTGCCTTATAAAAGACGTTAACAAGCCATGACTTCAGCCCCCTCAATGGATATTCATGTTGAGTTTTAATTAGCTGCTTGTTGGGTCTTGGATTGAGCAGTAGCATTTATATTACACCGAGAGCTAGAGAAAACCTGTAGGCAGCGATGGAAATCCAAAAGTGTATTTACGAATTCAGTACACATACAACGCATGTAAACAGTTTCGCTTACTATCTTCCTCTGTTGGTCAGATGTTAGGACAGCACAACTGTTACCCATTCGACTAAGGGTGTCTGAATAACAACTGAACGTAGTGTTATTGTTGGTGCAGCCTTCAGGAAAAGAATGTGAGCGAGGACAGGCCCAGATGTCTGTGTTTGGAGTCAGTAAATAATACCACATTACTGTAGTCACACTGCTAATGGGTCATAACAGGAGACGCTCTCACCAGACACCAGACAGAGCACTTGGCCCAGGGGAAGATTACCATTGTCTACAGCAGATCCTGTACATAGACAACTAATAACTAACATAAAGTAATAAAGCGTCCCTTAACATCCCACACTGGATGGTGCTTCTCTCCTCTCTACAGCAACTGGGACTGTTCGATGCTCGATGCCATCCAGGACCAAATTCTTCAGAACTGCCATTTTCATTAGACTGCGGGCCTAAACGTCTCCCTCCATAATGTCGGACTGGTGTCAGGTGGAGATGATTGTTTACATTTCCACGCACACGTTTCAACCATTAAAATGTGGAATTGATTTACTGAACATATTCTATCAACCTCTCGATGAAGGAAAATAAACCAGTAGATTAGATGGGCATCTGCTTCCTGTGTTGCTGATCAAGACTGGTCAAGAGCCATAGTGCTGTGCATACAGAGCAAAGGCTAGTGGTGAACATGTGTTAACAACTACTACCAGATTCCATATACAGCTAAATAAGGAAGTATATTTATCTAACAATCAAGAACCTTCACTGGTTGTTAGGGGGCTTTTTCCATGAAATAGTTCAATGATGACACCAGCTAGTTTAATTTGCTTTGATGGGGTTCTTTGAGGGCAGTTTGGTTAGTTTGAGGTGGTAGTTTGGGGTTGCTGTTTGTGGTATTTGAAAGCGTACGAGGAAGTGAAAAGATGGTTAGCGGTATGGGGCAGTTTGAGGTAAATAGCATCCTGACCTGTGCTAGTGTGCAAGACTCAACATTATGGTCTCAGCTATGTGGTGGTTTAATGTGCGGTGTTTATTTATTTGTATAACTTTTATTAAACTAGAACACATTAAGAACACATTTTTATATTTTACAATGGAAGTCTGGCAGTCCTGGCCAGCCTAGCACAGCCTAGCCCAGCCTAGCCTAGCCCAGCCAGTAGGCCCTGACAGAATGATGCATCCTGACAGCAAATGTGCTCCGTACTGGACCACAAACAACAGAAAGGAAGACAGAAGGAGTGAGAAACAAAGAGAGAAGGAAAGACAAACAGCAAGACATCCAGACCAAACAACAGAGTTGGCCCAACAGGCAGACAGACAGACAGACAGACAGACAGACAGGCAGGCAGGCAGGCAGGCAGGCAGGCAGGCAGGCAGGCAGGCAGGCAGGCAGGCAGGCAGGCAGGCAGACGGGTAGTGGAGATCAAACTCCCTGCCCGCTCTGACAGACTTGATGGAATAACCAGGATAGCAATAACCATCACAGACCATCCGGGTCCAGGAGGTGTCAAAACATCACAGACCACACAAACATCTAGAAGAGTTTGTCTAGTTTGTCTATACAACAGGCATATACTGTATACTGACATGTGTAGTAGACCATGTAACAATACAAATGTTGGAAGGATTAAAGTCAAGACTGAGAGAAAAGCTGAGACTCTGTCCTGAGGTCTGCTTGTTGAAGGAAAGATTCAGTAAACGACAGCACTAACTAGCACAACTTGACAAAAATGTCCCTGATGAATACAGGCAGGAAATTCAAGCCCACAAGTGTAGATCTCCTTCTTATCTGTGTTATCTGAGCAGGCCAGTGATGCTGCTTGAGACGGTGGGTGAGGGAGCCTGGCCCAGCCACCCCATGCTAACAAGAGGAGAGGGGAACAACAGCTGACTCTGACCCAAGAGCAACAAAGACCGCTTCAGCACCTTCAATCAAAGCACAATAGAACTGTACTCTAACTAGGGTGGAGGAGGGAGGAGGCTGTTGAAGGCCATAGGGTGTGGGGTGCCAAAAGGAATGCAGAGTAAGAGTTAGCCACTTTGCTACAGTGCAAAAGTACCAGCAGTGTGTTACTGTACTGTGTGTGTGTGTATGTGACTTACCTTGCCATCAAGGCGTGCTGTCCCTCCCAGACTGACTCGGGCATTGCGCGGTGGCAGGGTAAAGGCTGGAGGCTCGTTGCTAGGAGAACCTCTGCCTAGCGTCAAGCTGGTCTTGGAGATCCGAGTATTTGTTGCTAGTTGCACATCGGCCATGTTTCTGTCAAAAAGTTTTAATTATGTTAGGATTCAGGTAGTTTACATATGACATTTGCCCATTTCCTGTCCATGAAATGGGATAGTTCTTTGCAGAGACTAATTGTATTCAACACCTTGACTTTATGATGTACTGTACAACCATTAACTCAGTTTTGAACTTGTTTCCCCTCGTCTATAAGCTCAGCCTTGGCAGGCCAGCACTGCTGGCTGCAGAAGTAGTTAGGGAGGTATTAGGAAATATATGGGACTTCCTTTTCCTCGTGTTTTCTGAGAAATACCTCAGGTGTTTACTTTCCAGGATAGGATTCAACATTCTCAGACACTCAACATGTTTCTGGGATAAAGTCAACATGCACTTGATTAAAAGTTAATAGGAAGTAAGTGAACTAATTCTGACTGAAAGATTGGTGGGACACAGATCTTTCTCGCATACCTCAATCATCTTCCACTGGGGGGAAAAAGACATCCTGGTAGTCCAACAGGGACATTTTTAGAGAACATAAGTCAGTCTCAGGCAGAGCTATCACATCCCAGGCTACACGTGCGTGATGATGAAGAATGTGAATGCTCCACAACCAGAGATGCATATATTCATGTGACTTGGACTTACAGTGGAGATTCGAATGCCTCACCATATAAGTACAAGATCATTGAACCGTGTCTATATATCATACCAAAGGCATTGCACACCACCTTAACCCTGTAAGATTGTGAGTGAGAAGATACCATAGGTATGTCCTCAACTTAAATCCTTTCGTTCTGCTCCGGACGGTAATCAACTGAATACGATCACCCATCGTACGTGTTATATCGTAATGTATTATAATAACCACTGTGTTTCTGTTATGGTGGAAGCTAAGCCCACCATGGAGTGTGTGATCAGAATCACTGAGATGTAATCTGGAGGGAGGTGTAAACATTAGGCCGAGTGTGTAGCTAGCTCCACAAGCAGCCTGTCTTTCCATGGATGAACCACAGAGGGGTGCACAGGGTAAGAAAACAAACACACTTCCTCTACGAGATGCCAAGAAGGCCTGCGTTAGGACTTTCTTTCTTCATTCTAAGTATAGTCGTATCGTCTGCAAGTTAGAAGATCAGGTGGCTGTGAGGAGCATGTGCTTTTGTTTTATGTACCTGTGGAAAAAAAAGATCACATTCCTCGCAGTTTCATCCACGCACGAGACAGTCTCTCTTTCTTTCCCTCTTTACGCCCTTTTGGTCGTCTGCCTCTCTTGACCTGATGAGGTGCTTGTTTTGAGTCAGTGAGGGATGGGTCAGGGGAATAGCAAAGAGATAAAAGCAGCAGTGTCTCTCACAATGGACTATATAGTCTCATCTGTTACAGTGTGAGCACGCAGAACCGGATGCAATTTCCTTTTTCAGCTCATCGTGGCCTAAAACCTATTGCTTTCTTTGATTTAGGCTAGTCTTTCACTCGGTTTCTCCCTCTTTCTGTATCTCTGGTGAATTTGACTTCTCAACGAGCAAATACATGCCTGTTTGACGCTTCTTCTGCAAGCACACATGGTGCAAATTAACCAGACAATACAGGGTTTGATTCACAAGTGTCTCAGTAGTTTCCCATTGAAAGGAAACAGAGATGGGGAACACACACTGGGACACTCAACGTGAGGTCATAACCTTAAGGTGGAATGTAAACCTCGGCTTTGTGAACACTTGCAAACACACACACACACAGGGTTGGTTCATGTTGACTTCCACATCCACCACAGACATCAACATCAACAGTTCCCTGACTGAGACAACAATCCCTTCAACAATAACTGACAACCCAACTCAGGAATCACTGGTGCGCTGTATCAACTCAATCATTTCCGACCTAATAACATATCTCGAATACACGCAGAGCGTCAACGAATGCCCGCAGTTTTTGCGGTATTACAAAAAAACACGACGTGATTCTTTCCAATTTCGCTACATCTTGTGGAAACGTTATTATTATGTTATCCTGTATCAGAGTGGCGTTATCTATCATGTTGCTAGAACAATATCAGGCTGCTATCGGCGGCGCCACAGACAGACCAGTGTTCCATTAATCTCTGCTTGGAAAACAGAGATAGGGGATGGGGCTGGTTCTTTATATGCTGACACTCAGCAGAGCGCATTCACAGGCAGCTCTGGCCTTCATTCGACCAACCCTGTTTTGAATGGCCCTAAGTCAGATCTGATTCATACCTTATCCTGCTATGGATGGATAGTGACATCAGGCTTGGAACATGTATGAGCTGGATGGGGATCAGAGGGGAACAATGTTTGATTGAGTTCATTAGAGAATGACTGCACAATATTGGTAACATATTTGAAAAAGGATAAGTGCGGGACATTTCTTTGAGGATTCTAAATGTATTGTAAAAATGACTCCAAAGACATAGCAAAAATCTTCTGTATCTCGATCAATTTAAATTGTTATACCATTATAGAATTCTGTCTTTGCGTGGCCCCATAAGGGACATTCCTTTCAAATGAGAGACTGAAAAAGGAGAGATTTGATGGGTGAGAGGTCAGAGAAAGACAAACAGCGATCGCATGGGGCAAATCCGTTGTACCCACTGTGACAGAGTTCACAGCTGTGGCACTTGTGTTAGTGAGCACCTAACACACCACCACAACCACATGGTCAAGAGGTCATTCAACTATGATGGAGTCTTGTAGCATGAGATAACCTGCAGTGAAGGCCATGTAGACAGAGCCAGCTTTGTCTCCCACTCCACTTATCACACCTCACAGACCTATGTTCTGGGAACATTGATTCCCTTGGTTAAATATACTGTTAAATATATTTTGTTCCCTGTGTGACACACTTCTGACAGCAAGCTGAGAAAACAGGACAAGGAGACTGTCCACCACACACAAACACACACACACACACACACACACAAACACACACACAGGCTTTAGCGCTAGTAGCAGGAAGAACACAGAGGACACTGTCATGACTGCGATAAGAATAGCAGCCCTGTAACACAGCCCTTTCAACACGCGATGATGGAGCACAATTCTCTGCAAGTGTAATTTCCCGACACCAGCTTCAAAGATCAAAGACACTTATTCAACGCATCGAATTAAAATAAAGTGTTCTTCAAGCGATTAAAGTGGATATTGCTCTCCTGTTTGCTTCCTATTACTAATTGTAGCCTTTTGGGGAAGGCTGTACAAACAGCCAGCTTACTGAGTCACATTGTCTCAGCCACCAGAGCCGAGGACTAGAACGCTGACTCTAGACTTCTGCTGCAGCTCAAGACTGTCTCAGAGCAGAGCCAAACTCTCAGCCAGAGTATCAGGCTTCCAGAGGACAGCTGGCAGGACACAGGGGAAGATAGAGCTATTAGCCAGGATTATTAAAGGGTATATCTGTAAATATTTCAGGGTTATGCATCGTTCCAGCAATTATGCGTGTGGATGTTCTTGGTTTAATTACTTTCAGTGATCGATGACCCCATTACTGTCCAGCTGATTAAAATCTTCTCTATACGTCCTCCTGCAATCCAGGCATCGTAAGGAGATCTGCTGAGCTTCAGGAAGAATAACAGACACCCATGGTCTGCTGCCTGGACTGCTTCATTTGCTCCTCCATTTATTATTTTATCATTCATTCAGCCAGTCATATTGCTCCTTAATAATTGAATTCAGTTGTTGGAAGTGGTACTTGAACTTACTAAAGACAATATTCTACAGCATTACATTCAACAAGATAACACATTTTTAAGTACAAGCATCTTGTGACCTTATGACATCAACTATAGTAGAGGCACTATTCACTTAACGTGTCTGCCAGAGCAGTAAGATTTGAGGATGTAAGACTGATCACTTTCCTCCCTGGGTTATTCCGCGTTGTTCTCATGTGGAGACTGATGAGACACGTGATGAAAGAAACTCACCTGGCTAAATACAGGGTTATACACTTAAGGCTGCTGATTACTTGCATATACAAATGTTGTGTTAAGTCCTATCTGTGATCTACTGTACAAAATATTGCATGACTGCACAAGGAGTATCCTAAGTACATTTTATTATAATATTTAAACTTTTTAAAGTGAATGACTGGTCCAGGTTGCATGTTAAATTACAACATTGCCGAAATGCTAACGATGTTTAAAATATTTCTGTTTATTTTTTACCCAGGGTAGGTAAGTTAAGATCAGTCAGTTGCAGGTCTACAGTTGGACTCACCAAAACAGCACGTTGGCAACAGAGCCGGAAAGCGCGTCTTTATGATATTTTACCACTTCTCCACTGCTTTGCTCTTTCTGTATCGTTCTTCTTAATTCCTCCAGGCAAGGGGCACTATCAAATCAGTCACTATTCCGCGGACCTGTCGCCGTCCACCTCTGTCAGAAACCTGAGTGTTTCTTCGGCGATATCAAACTTTCTGGCTCTTGTCCTAACAACATTCACTGAGTCTTTTCATTGGTCGTCGATGGCTTGCTGGAAAGTCGAAAGGGGAGGTCCAAAAATGTGCAGTTTCTGTTCTGTTTAAGATTGGGTTACAGTTTACGATGTGTCGTTTTCAAACAACATTTTCGATGCAACCCAATGCAAAACGCTTTTAATGAATAGGATATAACTGGTGTGGGCCTACACAAATGATACCTATTCAAACGAATCACTCTGGAATTAGTTGATTGGAACATGGTGAAATGTAACGTGGAACCATGCGCACGACATCAGGTGTTCCTGAAAGATTTTACCTTACACCTATCTTGCAGGTTTACTAAGGCATGATATGCATTTCGCACGGCGGAGATGTACCGGTATGTTGAAACATGTTCTTCACTGCCTTTCCTCAGCCGTGGAATTACCGAGTGCACAATTGAGGAGACAACGTAGGAACATGTGGAATGGTCATCTGGTCCGTGTGGGATCCAGACTGCAGGGCTGAATGATGAAAACACCTGTTAAGTCTGCTGGCCGTCACAGCAGCACCCGGTGACACACACAGCTGATTTCACAGTCTGTCAACACTTCCCGGTGGCATCAGTAGCCAGCCAGTCAGTCAGAAGGAAACATGGTCGGAAAGAGAGAGAGAGAGAGAGAGAGAGAGAGACTGTGTGTGTGTGTGTGTGTGTGTGTGTGTGTGTGTGAGAGAGAGAGAGAGAGAAAGAGAGAGAAAACTTGGATTTCTCTGTAGAAAATGCAGCCAGTGGAAGTCTATCATACCAAAATGCACTAAAGCATCAACAGCTGGAGTTGGATGGAAGGCTTGGAATTTATGATCATGTGTTCAGATGGGATGTGTTAATCATGATAGCCTAACAGACAGGATGTTTTATGGTTAAGTTTAACATTGCAAGCAAAGAAATGTAGGAAAGACTTGTCACAATAGATCTGAAATCCGAAAAATAAATGTACAGGGCTAAAAGGGCTCTGATACATTTGCTCTGTAGAGCACTGGGTCCACTGGAATCTCAGTGCAGTGTGTGGCATGATAATCGTTAGCTTGTTAGTGTAACCACAGTGCTCTTTAGTCACTCATTATGCATTTAAAGCTTTGCATGCTCGATGTGTGCGTCTGTAATAGGGACACTCCTATGTACCCCACCCCACCAGTCCCCCATCACCATCACCACCACCACCACCCACTGGCCCCTGTATGGGAAGTGGATCAGGAGCCCCCCACAGGAAAGGTAAAAGTAAACATTCTCTGAGAGCGCTGCCTCAAACGAAACTGCAGACAAAACAAAGAGCGACTCTGTAAGAAACCAAGCCCACTACAGAGCTGCAGGGCTCCGTTGGCGCTTAGCCTCATTCTAGTGTGTGAAAGATTAACATAATGTGTAGTCTTCCCGTCTTCTAACATGATTTTGGGTTTGGACACTCTGCATCCTATTTGATGTGTGTTGTTTATTGAACTGGGAAGTCTCCTATATTTCTCTTACAGTGTAAGTGAAGGCAACTTCTGAGTCCAGTGGGGCTTTTGGTAACAATCCTTCCATGTGCAAACAAACTGGACAAAGTCAGAATGGCTGCATTTACATTGTAGATCTCTAGTTTGCTGTTCACCGCGACATGGTTTGCGACCTTGACCTACAGAGGAGTCTAAGCTGATGGAAGGAGGCTGACCTCAGGCGCCTCTCATCTGCTTATCAGGCCTCTGATGAACTAATGATCCTCTTCCTGTCAGTCTAGGGGTGTACAGTATCTCTGTAATTGGCAGGGCTCCACCACTCTGATTAAAGCACACCAGTACGCTGGGTGGTTTCTGGGAATGCTTCATGGCTGTCTTTTGGCAAAGCTTTCATCCAATTTACCCACGACGCTGCCAGGAATAAGGATATTGTCATTTTGTTTTAAGAGATTAGGAAATAGACGTGGACAACTCGTTCTGTTTTGCTTTGGCCAAGGAACAAGGGGTTTTGGTGCTGAAAATTAGCTTTGGGGTTGTCTAATGGTCTTATTATTGGATGTTTGTGGAGGTGGGGGTGTGGAGGGAGTAAAACATATTTCAATGCATGCTCAGGAAATGTTATGTATTGTATGGAAGTGGAAGAGATTATGGAAATCTGCCGCACAAAGTTTGCCACTGTCTTTTCGATAAAAAACATGTAGAGGGCCATCTGCTGGCCACTCAGGGGAGTGGATACAGAATACAAGAACATCGTCTGTTCTCCTCTGGAAAATCAGTGGTTTGACTGATATTCTCCAACCTCTTCCTCAACAGTCCATATTGCCTTTCTCAATAATCTATTCAAATCCCACATGATGAAATACACTAACTTCACGGGGCACTGCTTTTCCCCCCAGGCTGTGCCTTTTCTCAGAAGCAGCGACTAGACATCTACAAATGAGAGTGTAGACTGAAGGCATGCAGTGAGGAGCAGTCACTCGGACAGGGTGTTTCACAGTCTCTTGACTTTCACTGTTCTGTGTTATTACTGAGGAGACACAACAGTGGAGCTTCTCTCGAAGTGGTCTGGAACAACCGTCTCACTGGTCCCACAGACAATCAGCTAGAATCATTCTCTTGGGCTGCAGCTATTTTATATTTCTGTCTTCTGAGGATCTGGACGTCTGGCCTGTAAACTGACAGAGGTCCCCAGGGTAATGCCAGCCAAACCGTCTCATCGTTAGATACCTTGTATCCCGTCACTCGCCTCACGTTTTAGTGATGGAGTATGTCTCTGGTGTAAGTGAATTGCATATGTTTAATGTTGGAGCTCATTTAGCTCCTACTAATCAGGGCAGTTGAGTGTTTAAACCATATGCTGTACATTTGTCTCGGCCTGTGGGAAAGCACGAAGAGCCTGGCCCAGCACCAGAGTTCTGTGCCACAGTAACAGTTATGCTGGGCCATGGTTCGATGGCCCGCAGCCCTCTGGCCCAGAGCACCACTTAGAATCCCGGAACATTCCGTCCATGCTCAGGTGACCATGGAAACAGCATGGGCTGGAACGACCAGAGCAATCAAGGGAGAGAGATTGTGCTATATCATCTAATTTACCATAGGGTTAGACACACATTCCAATATACAATTATATTACATTACACAGACATGACATTGGCTATGTGTGAGATGTTAGTGTATGTGTCATGTTTGTTTGACACATTGCTTGGAGTGTTTATAAACAAGACATGTTGCTGGAAAAGGTCATTTATATACATATATTCATTTATGACCTAAATTGAAAAGCGCTGGCCTTTTCACTGCATTGTACAAAATAGCACCTCCAAAGCATGCTGTAAATAGCTTGAAATAAGGGTATATATACACTGTGTGTGTGTGTGCACGTGTGTGTGTGTGTGGAGGAAGCCTTCAACATCCTGGCACCTGGTGACCCAGCAGGACCATCTGTGTGAGTGCCTGTTCCAAGGGCTGGGGCAGGGTCTCTGGAGAGGGCACACTCACACACATACATACACACAACACACACACACACACAGACATACATACACACAACACACACACATGCAAATATTCTCATGTGCACGCACTTACAAACACACGCATACAGTCTTCTTCAGTTCTCATTGAATTATGATGTTTGATAGAAATATACATTTATTGTTAAACATTCTTTATTTGACATATGTATTTGTATTTATGCCTATATAGAGGGGATCTGTTAGACACTGTGTCTTGGTAGATGGTACTGGATCCAGTTGTAAATGTATAAAGTCAGACACCTTCACCATGCCATTGCTTGATTCCCTAAAAGACATGTATGAGGACAAACGGGAAAAAATAGGAAATATTAAAATATTTTCTTTTGGAATTGAACTTCAGCTAAATAAGTCGGAAGTGTTCTTTGTGTTCTGAAACACACCGTGCAAACTCAAAGCCTTCGAATCCTAAACACCTGTATTATCCTTGCTTACTACCACCCTTGAATCCTGCGAGATGGTGACCGTTTACACCGTTTCCTGAAGGCATGTTACTCACGCTCTCCCCCTCAGGTACGTCAGTATGCCGTCTGTCTGCTCCTCCAGAACGTCTCCGTGTTTCTCTGCTAGGAACTTGTAGAGCATCTGAAAGGTTCCGAAGGGAACGCATGCGTCCGGGGGCGTACAATCAGGATCTGAGTTCATCGTGTAGCAGGCCTGAGTCAACGCTTTTTTCATAGTCTGAGAAGACAAGGAGAACGTCGCTAAATAGCTATTGGAGTGAACGTAGTCCTCCGTGGGATTAGGTGTAGCTCAGTGGTTAAGCATTTGACTGCAGATAAAGAAGTTGCAAGTGAAATTGAACTCACGATGTATATTAATCCTTACCTTTTTCATGTCAACAGTTGTGTGAGTTAAAGTACATGCTGCCTGCCTGCCTGCCTGCCTGCCTGCCTGCCTGCCTGCCTGCCTGCCTGCCTGCCTGCCTGCCTACTTGCCTGTCTGTCTATCTGTCTGTCTGTCTGTCTGTCTGTCTGCCTGTCTGCTGGAGTTTACCTGTCCAAGATAACTGCAGCACGAGGCCAGGAACTTGTCCCATTCAATCTGCTCTTCAAAGTGTCCCAGAGAGACAATGTGGTTCAAGGTGTCCTCCTCAATGTTCACAAGTTTCCAGAGCACTGCCAGGTCAGCCCTATTAATTTTTCCTCTGTCGGACAACTAGGAAGACAGTTTCAGAAGGACTTGCACAAATCATTTGATAGAATGTGTTTACTCTTTTATTTTCCCCAAGGTGCAAGTGCCTTGACAGGAATGAACCAGACAGAAGAGACATCTGATTACATGGTGTACCTGCTCATGTAGATAAGCTAATATTTCTGGAGTGAGTGCCAAAGCTTTACGCTCCATTGAAAAACATTCTCCTTTCACTAATGCTGTGAAGTACCTGGACAACAATACAATATTTATGTTAAATTGTAGTCAAGATCTCTGTCCTGGAGGCTTTGTGAAATGCATCTTAACAGACTGGAACTAATTGCTTTGAACTTACTTGATGGAGAAGTCGATAATGTCGTCTGGCTGATACTGCACAATTTCTTTGGTGAACTTACCAATGAACTTTGGCAGCTCAGGTGGAACTTCCAAAGCAGACATGTCTTAGAGGAAAGAACATAACACAGTCAAACAGAGAAACAGGGATACAACACAGAGATCAGACTGTGCTGTAGCCTCTGTGACTCAAGAAGCTATCGGGAGGAAAAATAACGTACTAATATGGGCATCAAGAGAGGACATCGTTTGAAAATTCACTTCGGATATCTTGTTTCTAAATAAACAAGAATACGAGTTTCTAGGTGATGGGATTTGAAAGATGCTTTAATAGTCAGCCATTCCATTGTTGACTTCATATTCTTGTAGGGCACAATATTTGCCGCTAGATGTCCGTACTGAACTATATTTGCACAATGCAAAGAAAACCAAGTATTCCCACGTGTACGCTACGAATGTAACTGTCAGTCTGACAGCTGTCTGATAAGACAATGCGACAAATCCAACGATATAATCACACTATCTAACCTACTATACCATAGCCTATCCTCTAACATGTATTAACGCGTTCATCACGACGTGTAAAAAGTTTTCAAATGTATTATTTATCAAGTTTGTAAACCTATCACAATACTTCTATACACAATACACACACACACTACACATTACTTCTGTAGGCTTTCACATGTGTCAAATGAATGTTATGTTTTTTATTATTATCATGATTATAATTGTTATTATTATACTACTTTTATCTTTCGAGCCCTATAACTCAGGTTAATTATGCTGTCGTACTATTTCGACCAGTTTGACCAATCATGGCATTGTGTACTGTATTGACCAATTAATTTAGGCATGTCTAAAAGGCATTTTGTTTTTCTCCTGATCTCAGCAGTAATCAAGTGAAAGTGAGAGGAGTGTGTTTAGGAGAGGAGGCGTGTGTAGGGGCGGAGGATGGTGTGGAGGGTCCGAGTCGAAGCTATTGTTAGATTACTCTGAGATAACTGCGATTTGCGCGTTTTATGAATACCAACATAAGGCGGTAATCGATGGATTTCTGTGATTTTTGTCATAAGTATTTTTTGCCATGTAAGGAGTTATAGACAAGATGTTAAGAATACACAGATGCTCCCACAGCCAAAACCACTTCCATTATGCAGATTTCGTGACATCACGGATGAACTGCTAAGAAACCGCTGTAATGCAACCATATACTGTAGCTTTCTCTATCTACAGAGCATTTTGTGTTATGCTGTAGCTGTATTAATCTCAATCAATGAGTCCTTCGATTTTGTTTTCCTAACTAGACTTGCCCATTTGAAATCGCACGGCATCTTCATTGTGTCACACGCGCCTTGGGTTCCTTTTGTGGCGCCGGGGGCTGCTAGAGAGGAGGTTGAATTCTAAACAATAGAGCGAAATACGGCCAAGCTCCGGAGCTTGCAACCAGGACGGAAACCCACGACTGGGTTTAGCGAGCAGCCTTGAATAAAGAAGTCAAGAACATGAAGGAGAAGCACTGATTTGGGGGGGTTACTGTAATCACTGGATTTATTCGCGCTACATTGTATCTTTGAAATCCTCAAGGAAAGATCATGAATTCAGCAGAAGCTGCCGAGGAGGGACCAAACGATTCGGATACGGATGCGTTTTTCAAAACAGGTAAGATGAGTACAAGGTGAATAAACTACAGTTGAATCGAATGTTATGCCTGGTGCGCATTCACCACGTTTTGATGCCTTCCTCGCTGTGTAAAGGCAGGTCTGCTATTGTTTGTGTGTGCAGCAGGGTAGTGCCTTGGTTACAGTCCTGAAGCCACCGCTGATTCTGTTCAAGGATGTGATGTTTAGGTACTAATGTCCCGAAGCCTAATAGAAATCATTAGGTGTTATTCCCCATAAAAATATTGTAATCGTATTATTAGTTCTACATTTGAGAAATGTACCTATTTTACTTATTTAGAAATATACCCAGAAAATGAGTTGTATTACCCCAGTCCTTAACCTGAATATATTCTAATACGATTGCAATTACTTACGTTATGGTGTTAACTGTGCTCTGTTTGGGCTGTAATCAACCAATCACACCAAGGATGCACAGACAGAAATTCACACACACATAGAAATACACACAAACACTCAAATTAGCAGTTTTTTAAGTATTCATAGTACTTAGTATGACATTTGGTACGTTCAGACAACTGCAGTACACACTCTCACACACAAATACACTCACGCACATCAACTGATCTCCACTCAGTCAGGAATGGTTGGAATGTGTCTGTAGCTTGTAGTGATATGTACCATGAACCTGTCTTTAGATTTGAGTCTGTTAGGAATTCTTCCGAACACATAGTTAACTAGACACACCTAGATCGATGAGCATCAGACAAGACTGTCTCACTGTTTACTGAGGGATACTGTGTGTGATACTGTGTGTGATACTGTGTGTGATACTGTGTGTGATACTGTGTGTGTGTTTGAGTACTTTTGTTTGGGGATAGATCGGGATGGGAGCACTGTAAAAGGACAGATAATCCAGAAGAGATCCACGCGCGCGCACACGCACGCACGCACGCACACACACACACACACACACACACACACACACACACACACACACACACACCCTGTGTTGTACGCTGCTGTAGTCAGAGGCACACCCTAGCTTGCTGTCACTCTATTTGATCCCCTAGTCTCGGAATGCCTTCGCAGCCTCATCCTGGGTGCTCCTGTTTTGTTTAGTAGTGTGGAATAGTTGGGTTCAACCCATCTCCTCTCATCAGTCTGTTACTCCAACTGGGACCTTCTGTTCATAAGGATATCTGTGGAGCTAGTGCTTTAGGGTTTACAAACATCAATACAATGTAGCAATATTGAGAGAAGAAAGAGTCAATAGAACAAGATGGCTTTCCTTTCTTCTTTTCAGTCGTCTGTTGGAATAGAGGCCTTGCAGCCTGTCTCACTGGAGAGGAAGGTCATAGTGAAGAGGCTGTTGCTAGCGTCATGCACGCCAGCCTCTTAGTAAATGCAGTCTAATCTATTAGACTGCCTGTGGGGGTGGAGACAACGCCCGAATCATGAGAGGAGCAGTGGATCACAAGATGAACACTTCCTCCAAGTGGAAGACCCGAGTTCAAACCTTCTTGAGTTCTCTCAGAATGCCTCTACCCATATGGACTGGTGAAAGACTGAGCAATAGAGAGAGCGTCAGCCTTTTTACCCCCCCCAGACCAGCCAAGTCCATGTGGTTAGATCACTGCAGGGGAGCAAACTGGTTTAGAGGATAGACCCAGGGGAGAGGGAACAAGAGAATCAGAAGGCTGAGAAGCCAGAGGACTTTGTTGTGGCTATAGTAGGAGTGAAGCCTAAGACATCTGGTCCTGTCTCTTTGGTCTATCAGTGATAGTTTATGGATCTGACTGGACTGAGGAACAATTGACACCCACGTGCGCACACAACCACGCACACACACGCGCACACACACACACACACACTCACACACACACACGCACACACACACGCGCACACACACACACACACACACACTCAAAGAATAGCCAACTGCCCCTCAGAGTTTTTCAGCCCCTCAACCCAGATTAATTGTGTGTGTGTCTGCGAATGTAACTGTGTGTGTATATGTCTGTGGGTGTGGCATTTATGCTGTGAAGAGAGACATTACTCGGCCGAATGAGCTTTCAGCCGGCCTCGACAGCAGGGTCTGAAAGAGCTGTAGAGTGGGTTTATGTCCTGAGACTGACTGGAGACTCCCTGCCTGCTTACACAGGGCTTAGACACAGATCAACCTTCGATGTTAACTTGAATTCCCCTCATCTTTGTCCAAGAGGCTTCTGACTGGAAGCCACATCTACGTCAATAAGTGCTCTTTGTGAGGCTTGTGAGGCTTGTTGAGCGTACGAAGCAATTAGAGAGCCTTGAAAACATACTTCTATCAGTCTGTCTGCCTCTTGGCTGGGATGTAATTGGTATCCATGGCGATGAGAAGTAGGGTAATTTTACCTTCTGCCCAAGCTGAGAGGCCTCATCAGTCAGGTCAGGTAATAATTGCAGAAGATTGACAGTCCAGCTCAACAATCAATATTTGCATAGATTTTGCCCTACAATAAAACAGTTCCTCTCAGACAGATAAACGGCAGTCTTCAAATCTCTGACAAAAGTGAGGCCGTCGTGCCATTGTTCGAACCAGACATCAACTCAAATTTGGATCAAAATTCCATGCTACCATTACTGAAGTGTGGGTTAAAAACTCACATCCTTAGTAAATCAGGTCTTGCATGGTTATGACATGTTGGAGTGGGGCCTCTGTTCGTTATGACTGCTGTAAAGCTGCTGCTGTACTGGGGCCGGGGCTAGAGACAGGGCTGTGGATGAGGCTGGGGCTGGAGACAGGGCTGTGGATGAGGCTGGGGCTGGAGACAGGGCTGTGGATGAGGCTGGGGCTAGAGACGACTCACTGTGGTCATATCATCTGTCAGAGCAGCTGGTTGACCCCAATGCCCCCAGGACCTATCCTCCTTCCTCCCCCCATCCATCCATCCATCCATCCATTCCTCTCTCACTCCATTCCCCTCTCTCAGACCGAATACTTAAACCCTTCCTCCCTTGATCCACCATTTCCTTTTTCTCCTCCTCTTTCTCCCACATCTCTCTCTGCTCCCTCTATCTTTCTCTCTTCCTTCCTGTCCCCCACCCAGCAGATGTGCACCCAGGCTGGCTAAGAGCACTCAGGTTATTATGACTCTCATTACCCAGCTCCTGCTGCTCAGGGGCCCGCCTTTTCTTTACATTTAAAGGCTCTGAGTGCTGCTGGGATGGCTAGATGTGTCCCCCAGTTCACAGCAGGGCTCAGCTGATGAGGTGTGTGGTGCCCACATACATGAAGCAATTGAGTGTTTCTGGCTTTCTACCCGCCGGAAGATATTTCAATGGATGTTTATGGGCTCCTACTGCTGAGTGGAAGACTGAAGTGAATGGCAGGCAGGCACGCAGACAGACGCAACGACAGAGAGGCAGACATGTAAACAGCCAGGCAAGCAGCCAGACAGGTCAGAAGGCAGGCAGACAAGCACTCTGTCGGACAGACAGAGAGACAGACAGAGAGACAGAGAGACAGACAGAGCACTGACCCAGGACAGCAGGCCCCTCCTCCTCCCCCTGGTAACCTCCTGACTGGTACCAGTCCTGGCTACTGTGCTCTGTGAAGCATGGCAGGGGAACAGAAGTGAAGGGGTGGGAGTGGGGGTGGGGTGGAGAGAACAATGGGGTCTGATGCCCCATACTGTCAGTCCCAACAATAGGGTGTGTGCTGGTGAGGTTGTGTGTGAACGAGGGAGCTTGTGTGTCCGTGTTGTCATGTGAGAGTGTGTTGTGTGTTTCCGCTGGGTGTTCAGTGTGTTTCCTCCCTCCTCTGTGCGGTGGTGTCTGGGCCAGGCTCACCAGAGAGGCCGGCAGATGGCTAATTGGCCAATGTAAACCACTGGGGTAATAGAGAGAGTGAGAGAAGATTTGTGAGGATTATTGAGTCATGATCTGTCCATGGAGGGAGCGAGGGTGTGATGGAGATAGGGAGGGAGGGGGGACAACATCAACAAAGCCAGGGGGATGCCCCTTCCTATCCCAAAAGCAGCATGCTTCTTCTCTGGCTTCCCAGTCCTCATGTCTAACCATATGCCAGTGGTGGAGCAAGAACCTTGTTAGCCTTGCAGGCTAATGGAGAAAGATCTGATTAGCAGAGCTGAAATGGGGGGCTTTTAGTGGAATTGAAGGAGAGTTTTTCCCCAGAGGACAGTGTGTGGCTTTATTCTGAGAAGACAGCTAAAGCTCTGGATGTTGAATGATTGCTCTTCAACCATTGTAATTGGATCAGAATAGAAGAGAGACATTCTTCGCAATCAATGTGATTGTGGGACATGGATGGATGCATTAATTCATATTGGAATAGGGAAATGATCTGATCTGATGATTACAGTACCACACATATCAGGCCTCTCGGCAGTTCCTGCTTGTTCTTCCTATGTCATGTAGCTACAATACTGGTGGCTCAAAGGACCAGCATTGGTGTCCAACCAACCAGTATTGATTTAATGCACCAATCCTCTTTTAGCCAGATGGGTCTGTGGTGACTCCAGCCAATCAGAGCCTGGCTGAAAGGTAATGTCTGTCAGTTGCTTGTCGCCGGGCCGACTGCGGGGATCGGTGGTAAACTAATTACCCTAAGGTCAAGCATGGCATTGACCTCTTAGAACGGCCAATTAGTAGCTGGTACTCATAATGTGAGTGTAATAGCGGGATGGCTCCTGAGCGGCTAGCTAGTGAGGAGATAAGACACCTTACAGGGACGGAGCTATCCAAGTGTGGGAGAGATTGTTCAAGTGTATAGGTTTGTGTGGGTTTTTCTGAGTGTGCGGGGTTGCGTTCTGTGTGTGTGTCTGAGTGTTTGAGTGAGGTTCGCGTGTGTATGAAGTGCGCCAGATTGTATGTGCGTTCCTTTCCGTTCTGTGTGTGTAACCGCATGTTTTGTGTGCAAGTGTGTGCTTGCGTGCTTGCGTGAGTGTATGTGTGTGAGTGTACAGTATGTATATGTGTGTGTGTGTGTGTGTGTGTGGAGACTGCCCTTCCCAGCAGCATGTCAAATGAGGCAGCAGACAGCAGTCAGGAGATGGCTGTTGCCAACAGGGACCTGCTCTGGCTGCTAATAGTGACAGGCTGGACCGGCCTGACTGGCTCCAGTCAGTCCAGTAGGAATAGATTTGTCCCTATTCTGTCAGCTCAATAAAACACAGGACTGGCTGATACAGTGTCTTCAACACAGGTTCCCTGTTGTTTTCATAGGCTTTATGTGACTGACAGGGTTGCTTTCACAGGACTCCTGTGTCTGGCTCTCTCTCCCGCTCTCCCCTCATCAAAACAATGGGGATTGCAGGAGAAAATCAGTGCTGCGGAACTTTCAACCCACAACCTTCACCAATGCCAGCTTCTCACATGTCGAATGGAGTCATCCTGGATAATATGTACCTCAGCGGTGGTCTTGTGCTCAGTGTCTCTGCCTGGGGATGGCTATGTCACTGTTTTTGTAGTGAGCTCCCCCAGCATGTGGCTGTGCCGGCCTGTTTGTGCCAGCAGCGGCGTCTCTCTCTCTGGGGGGGGGGAACAGACAGGGAAAATAAAGCACATCAGAGTATAGCTGTATCAAGGGAAAAGGAATATCTTGTCTTTGTATAGCTCCGCCCTAATGCCCTCCCTCCCCCTACCACTGTCTATGGTTGAGCCATGGCCTGTCACTCTCCCTCCCTCCCTTTCTCTCTCTCTCTCTCTCTCTCTCTCTCTCTCTCTCCCCCCATTTTTCTCTTACCCTCAGTTTTTCTCTCACTCTCGTTCCCTTTCTCCCCGTCTACCTCTTTCTCTGTCTCTCTGGAATCCCAGCAGCCCCTTTTCAGGCTCTACCACAAGGGCATCACAGGAGGCAACTGGAGAGCTCTCATGAATATTTCATTATCCTGCTCGAGTGCCAGCCCCCAACCACGCACTACCTCGACTCCAACCTCCCTAATGGCCTGGCCTGGCCTGGCTTGCCTTGGCTTGGCTTGGTCTGGTATTGTCTGGCCTTGTCTGTTCACCCCGGTTGGCTTGGTCCATGACATTTCCCATTCGCGTCCAGTCCCAATCAGCCTGTATTACAGTGATATTGGTAAGAAATCATTTATATTTGATTGCTGACAGACCCTGTCAGAGAGGACCTGCTGTTAAGGACAGGGAAATCATAATGCGATGATTCTTCTTCTTTATTGCTGTTTGCGCTCAAGTCCTGACAAGCAGAGTTCTTCTGTAGTGGGTCATTCAGACCCGCTCATAAATAGACTCTTTAGAAAGTGCAGCGTGTTGCAGAGTGTTGTGGAGCGGAGGCTTTGGTGCTGTGTTCAGCACCTCCCTGGAGAAAGGTCTTCCAATACACGCACACAAAGACACCACGCATGCACACACTGACACATAAACTTGCACGCACACACTCTCATGCCTGGGGAGAAAGCCCTGGGTAAGCCAAATAGTCAAAGAGGAGGAGCCAGGTCGGCAGACAGTGAGGAGAGAAAGATGCTTGGCTCACGCTTTTAGAGACTCCATATTTCAGCTGTAACTGGAGCAGGACGGGCGAAGGGGTGAAGGATGGAGGAGGAAGTCAAACAGAGAGCTGTCCAGGGAGACACAGGAAGTGATGGCTGTTAAAATGACCTTCCCTCCAGCTCTACAGCTACATGTCCAATCTCCGCTAAGTGTTTTAGGCACTGCAGCTAGACTGTAAGAAGTGACATCGGTCTCAAGCCAAAACATATATACATAATGCAATCCAATCTAATACAGCATAATGGTGCTTGTGGATGTGAAGATGTTTCCATGGTATTCTAGGCATAGTTGTTCTCTCTTGAGTTCCTCTGTGGATCTTGGCCTAACCAAGGTTGTATGTTGATAGTCCCTGTGAGCTCCTGCTGTTTATGGATCTGGGAGGACCGCGTGGCGCTTGGGCCAACCTACTGACCGTCCGGCAGATATTATGAATGGGCTGACCTCAAGCTTTGACATCCACTGTGTGTGTGTGTGGGAGTATGTTAAACAACATGCCACTGCCAATGTGTTGCTTGCGTCTGACATGACGAGGGCACTCCAACACGTGTGTGTCTGCGTGTTATCGCGGAATGTTCAGTTCCAGACCGTCTTCTCTTCAGTGTGAGTTCGTTAATTGTGTTTTGAGAAAAAGGCCACGTTTGAACCTATGGACCATACTTTTATTAGTGGTATTAATATTTCAGAGTCTAAGGGTCTGGATGGTCGAGTTACACACAGTCTGGGCTCACAGTGAACTTTCCACAACACAGCCAAGTTCACCACTCCAGACCCCAATATTAGCCTCATATGTTAAACCTTACTAGACACATCTGGAAAAGCTGTTTTCCCTGCTCGAGACCAGCTCATCACATCTACATTAAACTGGCCCTTTAGACGTCTGCCCAAGTAGGAAACTATGTCTTGCTTTCAGATCAATGGAACAACACCCATTCTATCTATACTCATAATGACCACCTTCTTTTCAACTAAAGCCCCCCCTCCCATCTCCAACCATGAGTCAGTTCCCCCCGACCCATCCCCAGTTCTAATAGGAACCATCAGACGAAATAATGGAATACTGCTCTTAGATCGCAGTCCATCGGAGGAACACTCAAGTCCTGAGGAATGTCATGTGATCATCAATGGCAGCTGTATTTCGTGCTGTACATTCCATCCATGGGAGAGAAGAGGAACCACTCCATCAGACGAAACACCCGCATATTATGGGTGGATCTTCAGGAGAGCGTGTGTTTCACTGTGTGTGTGTGTGTGTGTGTGTGTGTTTGGATGTGCTGCTGTAGGAGAGGGGTACAGTGGCCTAGTTGGACCCATGTCTAACCCAGCTGGCGAGTTAATGAATGTAGAGGGAGTGTTGGCATTAAGAGACTCACAGCTGCAGTTCCAGAACGAAGTGCCAGTATAAACTAACTTAACCATCTGTGGGATGAAAGTCTGTCTGCGAAGGTGTGGGGGAGAGCCAAGCCTGCCGACTGCCAAGCCAGCCCCTAGACCCTGCTAGACCCTGCTAGACCCTTCTAGTCCATTGTGGACCCTTCTAGACCATTTTAGATGTTGCTAGACCATTCTAGACCCTGCTAGACTATTCTAGATCTTGCTAGATCCTGCTAGACCCTTCTAGACCCTGCTAGACCCTTCTAGACCCTGCTAGACCCTTCTAGACCCTTCCTCATTGGGCACTATGGGTAGAAGACTAGGTAAGAGTGACCGTTATGATGGAAACCAGGCAAGATGTAGTTTATGACCACATTAGGTGCACTTGAAGTCATTCCATCTCTGCCAAAATATTTTTCTGCATATTGGGTACTGCTGAGTCGGTAGTTTCAATTTAAAGTGCAAATGACTGCAGACATAGTCTGAGGTCTGGCATTACCTTGTTTTGCTCAGTCTTATGTCGCTTGAGTCATGCTCTAACACTTCTGACTGTTAGTCACTGTCACCCTGGGTAGTTCACCTGGGCAGTTCACAGCTTCCAGTCATCTTGCTCTCCATGACAGATGATACTGACCAAGGCATAGATAGAACTTCAGATCATTGAACTAAGGCAGTCTCGTCCTTGTCAATCACATTTAGAGCCCTACTCGAATTAATTCATGTATGGCTGAATTAATGAATAGATGACTGAATGTATGGGCAAATGAATGAATGAATGAATGAATGAATGTAGATCACTATCGCGTGCAGTATCTCCCAGGCTCCAACTGCTGCCAGCTAAGATAGAGAGACAATGTGATTCAGAATGTTTACCAAGTCAATTGTCTTCATTTAAGTCAGTCAGCTGGCTATGGCTCTGCCTGCCTGCCTGCCTGCCTGCCTGCCTGCCTGCCTGCCTGCCTGCCTGCCTGTATGATGGACTGGTGTGAGGCTTTGAAGCCTCAACATTCTCAGCGCTGAGGTCCTGGGGGTATTGCATGCTGTGGTTGAGCCCTCTGCAGAGACGTCTGGCTGGTGTGTTGGTTCTAGACGTTGGAAAACACAGCAATGCTTCTCTGAACTCTACCACACACACAGACATCTCTGCATACTTCCTCATAATGGAGAAAGCAATCCTATTTGTTTTACCACCGATGGAGGTGTGCCAGCTATGCAGACTAACCTAGCCCTGGCAGGGCTAGCCATGTCTGGCATCGGTGCTTTTGGTTCTGGTGTTCGCCAAAGTCTGTGGGCGACTTATTTCTTCCAGAGGAAATTACAAAACGTCAGTCAGTTTCTGTCTATACTGTGCAGTTACGTTTCAAATGACATGTCTGCATGCGTGCCTGCGTCATAATGCAGTCCCACCTCGTAATGCAAGGCCACTTCCTCTCTGCCCTGTAGATTGGGGTTAAAACCACATGTCGCTAGCAGGAATTAGAGCTCATTGAGTGGCAGGGAGGCTGAATGTTCAGTCGCTACTGCTGAGTCACGGTGGACTCCCTCTCTCCACCTCTCTGCACGCCATGGAAGAAAAAGGGCCTAGCATCAGACTGGCCATAATTGACCGAACAGATCCTGAGAACGTGGCCTATGCGTGTGTGTGTGTGTGTGTGTGGTTGGTTGGTTGGTTTATTAATAGAACTAAGTGAACGATGTTGACCAATGGGTTTCCAGCAGAGTGTGAGGACTGTGAGGGTTTGATTAAACTAGGCTTTGAAGAGACTCCAGGGAGTTTATGGAGAGACTCTCCATGACTTCAGTGTGACAGATTGGTTGTGATAGCAATAAGTGACAGACTATGTACAAAGCACTTGACCAGATGCACACATGCACTATAATTATTATCCGGTTGATTCTAGAAAAAGCGGTAGATTCTTGCATATTCATAAACATATATCATATTCTAATTTGAACGAATGAGATGTACTGACAAAATGACAAAAACATAATGGTGTGTCATCAGACACATTCATTACTGCATCTATTTAAAGCAGTATTTAGTCATGTCACCAGGCGCCAGCTAGTACCTGCTTGTCATGTCCCTCTTCCGACCCTGACAGCTGACACCCACATGCTCACATACGTGTCTGCTACAGCTGGTGTCTACTCCACAAGTGTGTATGCGTGCCCTGTAGTCTGCTCGCCTCAATCCCCCACTCCAGCCCCAGCCTCTGTCTCAGCCCTGGCCCCCACTGCAGCCCAGCCCCAGCCTCAGCCCGGGCCCCCCACTCCAGACCCAACCTCTGCCTCAACCCTGGCCACCCACTCCAGCCCCAGCCACAGCCCTGGCCCCCACTCCAGCCTCAGCCCCAGCCCCCCACTCCAGCCCCAACCCCAGCCTCAGCCCTGGCCCCCCACTCCAGCCCCAGCCTCAGCCCCAGCCCCAGCCTCAGCCATGGCCCCCACTCCAGCCCCACCCCCAAGGCCGGTCCCCTCTCCCAGGCTAGCCCAGCTGTCAGGCAGGGTAACTGATACACTTGACAGGGGCTGAAATGAAGGAGAGAATCTCGTGCCTGTCCTTACCTATGGGAAACATGTGGGCCTCTTGTCTGGCATGTGACTTTTAAAACCCTCCCAGAGAGTTTAACAGAGATTGATTGTCCTACCGGCTGACAGGCAGACAAGCAGACACATAGACAGGCGGATAAGCACACAGGCAGACAGGCAGGCAGGCAGGCTGGTCGACTGTCAGACAGGCAGCTCGGTCTCCTTCTGTGTGGGTTCAGGTCAGAACTTGCTTAATAAGAGGCGGTCCACACAGTGGCTTAGCGTCTATATGCAGCATGCATTTGCCCTCTTATTCTATTATTTGTGTCTGAGCTGAACACATTAGAGTTAAATAGGGCTTTAACAGGAGGCTCATGTGTGGGATTAGGCTGTTCATATAGGGAATTACAGCTGGCAGTGCCACAGGAGACCTGCTGGGCTTGGAGAGGGACTCATGGATACGCCAGGGTTCCAATCACGCAGGAATGATACCAACATACTGTACCTTACGTGTCATCGATGCCTTTATGTACTGTGCCACATTTATAGCAATGCATTTTAGGTAATGGCCTTAGACTGCGTTCTAATTTCCATTTCTGGCACCCTGCCCAGGCATCTATTTGTAATGAATTTGACGTATGACGTATTGTTCTGTATATATACCGCGTCCAAATGCTTCTTCAATTAAAGGTTATGCCTGCTTTTATCCCACACTGATACGATGATTCCGTCTGTTCTTTGGGATTCAATTCTCTGTTGTTTGTGTCTGTGGCCAGAGTAGCTAGAGCAGGAGGCGGCCTGTGTACAGTACCAGGCTGGATCTGCTGACTCAGCCCACAGAAGGCCCAGTGTGGTAGAACATCACGCCTATGAGGTCATCAGAATGAGACGAGCGCTAGGAGGGGAGGGTAGGGGGTTAATGGAATTGGTTCCCTCTGTCGGCTAAATGAGTCAGACCTATTGATGTTCCGACAGTACAGGCATGCTGGCTTTGAGAGAGGGTAAGCAGGAGGCAGAGAGAGCAGAAGGCAGGCTTACTGTGTGGTCAGAGTTATCGACTGAGAGAATGGCATAAATGCTAGTTTAGAAGGTCCTATGCTGAGATAATGCCTTTGGTTTAATTGTGGTGTGCATGTTCATTTTCGACTGTCTCCTTAGAGTCAACACGTTTCCCTGTAGCCTAGTTTCTGCCTCCACCTTGTCTCTATCTGCTCTGTATGGCTTTGCATAATGGACCCTCTGACAGACAAGGTCTTCCTTTGTTTCCCTAGCTGTGAGTTCATCTGATTTATAGACTTCAGCTGCTTGTGTGTGTTTGTTTAATAGGAGGAAAAGCACATTGTTGCGAGGATGGAAACAATGAATTAAGTTTTCACTTTGACTCAATTATCTAAAAATGCATGCTATGTGAACTCTGAGAGAACCACACCAGAAATAGTCGTTTATAGTAGCACTGCAGCAGGAGAGGAAAGCTTGAAACTAGCTGCCTCTTTCACACACTTCTTCCCCTCCTCTCCTCTCCTCTCCTCTCCTCCCTTCTCCTCTCCTCTCCACTCCACTCCTCCCTCCCCTCCCCTC
>BROE01000022.1:7013687-7047455 GCA_036571765.1 Plecoglossus altivelis
TTTCGTTTCATAAGTTATCGCACGTCAGCAGCGAATGAGGAAGAGCTTTAAATACTGTAGGCTGGGCCTCTTTCACACACTGTTCCCCTCCTCTCTCCTCATCACTGCTCCTATTCCTCCGTTTCCTCTGGCCTTCATATCCATCCCCACTCCTACTCCTCCTCTCCCCCTCCTCCTCCTTCCCCTCCCCTGCTCCCTGGCCCCTCCCTCCCCTCCCTCCCCTCCCTCTCCCCTCCCCCTGCCCTCCCCCTCGCTCCCTACCCCTCTCCTGTCTTTTCTGTCTCTTTTTCCCCTTCCTCTCCTCCAGTCCTCTACTCTCCAATCCCTTTTTCATAATAGACAGATATAATTGTAGATTGGAAACGTTAAGATGTTTGTTTTTCCCTGCACCGGCTACTGTGTGAAATAGGGAGTTAGGGAGCTGTGAGGGAGACAGAGAGGTGTAGGATGGTCGGGAGAAAGGAGAGAAAAATGTAGTGTCTGGCTGACAGCTCCCTCATCTCTCCTGTGTTATTACCCTTCCCACAGTACAAAAGTGAAAGGTTTCTCCTTGCCTTTGAAAGACGGCACGTTAGAGACTGGACCAGAACGTGGGGTGAAAGACCATTGACAGACATTGCTGGCATAATGTTGGCTACTTAGACATTCCTCTTGTATGCATTATGTATAGGCAGCCTAGCAACGTAAACGGATTGGGTGTGATGTGTTGAGATTGCATGACTTGCCTGACAAGTTGTGTGTGTATGACTGTGCGCGAGGGAGAGAGAGAGAGTGCGTGTGCTCGTTTATGGCAGATTCTAAGCACTGGAAATGTCATTCACAGTAATTCTTTAGAAGGGTTTGTGGCGATGATGGATGTGGTCTGCTCGACGGGGGAAATGTGAGCCTGCCAGCTTGCCGTACTATTAGCCTTCTGTCGGACGCCTGGATGGAATGACCTCGCTCTGACAGAGGGGAGGGATGGATGGAGGGAGGGAGGGATGGTGAGGCTAGGGGTGAGAGACTGAGGATTGAGGGACAGAGAGGCAAAGATGGAGGATCAGTCAAGGAGAGATGGAGGCAAAAATGGAGGATCAGTGGTAGGTGGAGAGAAGAGGGGATGGCAAATATGGACAAGGCCTCAGGCATGAGCAAGCCAATGACTACATTTTAGCACTTAATGATAATAGGTGGAAACGATGAGTGTAAATGTGCCGGAAGGCTCACAGGGGGTGTGTCTGCTTAATACAACATCATCATTAGTGTCTCCACAGGTGTTCTGACCAGTAGCCTCCCTGCCATTCCTGACCCTCTCCTGCTGTTCCAACCATGGCCCTGGCCCCCTCCCACTGTGCCCTCTTGGTCAGGGCCCGGTGGCTCTCCAGGGGGGAGCGGGGAGGGAGGGAGGCTGTGTTGATTGGCTCGTAGCCCCCTCCCTCACTTATCTGACCTCTGTTGTCAGGTGTATGACCTACACAGGGTGCCTTATGTCTGTTAGTGTAGAGTGTGTGTGTGTGCGAGCAGGTGTTGCGTGCGTGCGGGCTGTATGTGCGCGTGTTCTACCTCCATTTGTGGGTACCGCACCGCTGGGGGTGAGCGGGAACGTCTCAGCGGGTTGTCAGGAAGTGTCAATGTGGTGCACAAGAGGATTCTGGGTAGTGGGTTCATTAGCTATCTCTCGGGGCCAACTTCCCTTCCTCTTTCTCATCACCCCTTCCTCCTCACCCCCTTTCTCCCCATCTCCACCTGACATTGATATGCTCCCTGTGCTACCGTCTCTCTCCCAGAAAACTGACATGCTTGAATTGCATTAAGGAACCCAGACCGACCAGGGCTGAGGGCTTTTTCCCTCCCTGAAACATCAGTGGGAAATGGAAAAAAAGGTGCATTAAAATTTAAATACTTTAAAGGTGCATTCTGCTATATCAACTACTTTTTTGTCATTATTTATTCTACTCCTGTTTACTTCTTTGAATAAAAACCTGCTTTTATGGGCGGAGGATTCCTAGAGTGAAACCAACGATGCCGCTTTCCCGTGGATTCCTTTAAACTTTAAATCTGGTTTTCACATCCTTCATATGTCAAGGGAGACAAACCAACATCTAATAAAAGTCTTTTTTGATGTGTCCATGTCCGTCTGTAAACTGCTCCAGGGTGCTGCTTTGCTGCTGTCTGACTTAGAACAGGGCCAGATGATAATAGACCAGGCCCAACCAGACCAGGCTAGACCAGACATTATCAGGCCTAACCAGACTTGACCAGACCAAACCAGGCCTAACCAGAGCTGATCAGGCCTGACCAGACCAGACCAGACCAGGCCTAACTAGACCAGACCTGATCAGTCCTGACCAGACCAGACCAGACCAGGCCTAACTAGACCAGACCTGATCAGGCCTGACCAGACCAGACCAGACCAGGCCTAACTAGACCAGACATGATCAGGCCTGACCACTGTACATTTCTCTCTTAATGAAGTCAGTCCTTCATTCTTCCGCTAAGTAAGGGTTGTGTGTTGAGTCTGGCTGAGATGCACCTCATAAGCTGAGCAAACACTGACTAGACAGGGTTGAGTTTCTAATAAAAACACTTCTGTAGTTTTAAACGTGATGAGACAGAGGTGAATCTGTAGGATTACAAGCAATTTAAAGTTGGTGAGCAGCGTGTGGTTATGGTTTGGAAAATGTGGTGTACAATGTAAAGAAAATATGAAAGATTTTTTTTTGGGGGGGGGGGAATGATGGCAATGAACAATGAATAATGACTAGTCCAGCATCACCGCATACACTGAATTACTGCATGAGTCCAAACCATTTTTTCTATATAAATCAGCAGATGTAACCATACACACAGACACAGGAAGACTCGGGCATCGCTGACTAAAGTCACGCTGTGAAATACACTTACGTGTGAAGAAGCACATTTGTCCACGTTTATTCCTCGGCTGCTGTGCTGAAATATGTCCCCCTACAGGAAACGATTAAGGTCACCGTGTTACCGTGGCAGCTGTTGCTAAGAGCCAACATTTGAACTCTGTGGGTCTCACCTGCCATTTCCTGTGGCCAGATATATCGGTTGACGTGACAACAGGAAAGCCATTTAACATGGTTACTGCTAATAGACGAGGGGGCTGCTGAAATAGGGCTTTTTGTGAATGTGTGTAGTGTGTAGCATTTGTGTGTTGTGTGTGTAATGTGTTTGCGTGTGTGCGTATGTGAGTGTAAGGCAAGAGAGGGTCCGTAAAATGTAAATGTATCACACGTTTGGGATCCATTCTGAACCTCAGGACTGTAGTATGTTACCCTCCACACTCCACCTCAAACTCACACCTGCTCGCATGCTGCTAAAGAGAGCCGTGTGGGTTACACACACACACACATCCTTATCCATACTAACTCCAGGAACTAAATGCAAATCAGTAACTGCCATTCAAATCAGTGCAACTGAAGGAAATCCTGGTCAGCATTCTCACACCTTATTGGTTAATAATGATCCGTGCTATTTATTGAAGCCATAACGACCATGGTGGAACGACCTTCCACCAAATCGCTTTTAACTGTCTGAAGTATTTAACCCAACAGTCGAATGGAGAGTTGCGTTAATACATGCATAACCTTGTCTGGTTCACTGTGAGTGGGCAGACCAACATGGGGGTGTTAAGAGAGTGTTGGCTGGGCTTCAGTCCACTCTCCTGCATCCCTCCCTGGGTAGACTTATCTGATGGATTCCCCCTCCTTTAGTGGACAACTCTGGGTAATTGGATGAAAGAATTGAATCAGACGATGTTTTAATAGCTGGATGGAAGCCCGCAGGAGGACATTGGTGGTTTTTCTGTTTAAGCTAACAGTCTGGTTCTGAGCTGAGCTTGCTTTCATAGTCAGCATGAGTGTGCTGTGCTGTCCACCCTCAGATCGGAGCTCGTTATCTCTCCTGCACCGCGTCTCAGTCGTTCTGTCTCCCTCTGAACGGAGCCTCCAGCGAAGCTGACAGCTACGGTTCTCCTGCTTCTGCTGAATACTGAGTTGACTCTGCACTTTGAAGCACCCCAGTGAAGGTCTCTCTGGCCTTTAACCAAGAGTGTCTCCCTGGACTGAAGTTACAGTGTTGTCTTCTTGGGAACAGGAGGAGTTGAACTTGTTCTGCAGGTCCTGATCCCACGCTACCACCCAGAGTGAAGGGTCAGAGGTTGAGAGGGCAAGGGCTGCAAGGCTAGTCTGGATCCAGAGAGTGTGTGTGCAGCCTGATTGGCAGGCTGGGGTGGGAGGGATCTTTAGGATTCACACCTTGCCCGAGTACCACCTGAAAACAGGAAGTAGAGTAGGACACGTGCTGACTCCTAGCCTCTCGGATGCACTCTCCCTCTCCCAGACACACACGCGCACACACACACACACGCACGTACACACACACACGCACGTACACACACAAACACACTCACACCCTATTTCCTCCTTCATGAGTCATAAAGCTGCTTCTGGCAGGGAGGGGATATATAACCCAGCCTCTCTGAGTTTGCTTTCGCTCACGTCTTGAGTGAGGGAAGATCGTAAAAGATTTCATCTCCAACATTACAGTGCATCCGCTCACAGCTCTCCATCTTGAAATAACAGGTGAACTTCCTGTGAATGTTGGAGCGGCGGTGTTTCACACCGTTCCACGCCGTCTCCTTTCCCCCAGTCTCTCTTGTGCTCTTTGTCCTCAGGAAACGCACACGCTCTCAGCTTCTTCACTCCCTTTCTCAGCTCGTTTTAGATCTCTCTCTCTCCTAATGACTGGTGGCTGGTGTGACACAGGCACTCCTGGCATGTGACTCCCCAGGCCTGTTAAAGTTGGCCCCAAGTCCGACCACACCATTTTGGGTAATTGAGACTTTCTCTTTCCTCGACATGGAAACGGAACACTGTAGACCTCTGGCAGCATCACACCCTGGAACTAGCCCTTGTCGAGAACAACAGTCAGCTCTTTTAGCCTATGGGTCAGCAGACCTTTCACAACATCTATGTATTACATTAAATACAGATTAGAGAAACTGAGAGCAGTGAATCACCCTAGATCACATTGTTCCCTCTCGACACCATAGAAATGTAGTTCCGTTCTGTCCCTTGGAGCTGAGCACACAAAACATGATAGCGAACTCAAGTGCTTATAAAAGTGCTATAATGTGCTGTAATGAATTTTAATGCCGGTTTAAGTTTTCCTGAGGCGTTCAGTGGAATGCGGAATGAGTTACCAGCAGAGCAGCTTTGCTGTTGGAACCCCCCAGGACCCTCCCCGCAGGGTTGATCGCTGGCATACGGTAGGGGCGCTTCCCCCTTCCTCCCTCTCCTCTCTCCTCTCCTCTCCTCTCTCCTCTCCTCCCCTCCTCTCTTCCCCTCCTCTCCTCTCCTCCCCTCCTCCCCTCCACTCCTCTCCCCTCCCCTCCTTTCCCCTCTCCTTTCCTCTCATCCCCTCCCCTCTCATCTCCCCTCTCCTCTTATCTCATCTCCCATCTCCTCACCTCTCGTCTCCTCTCCTCTTATTCCCTCTCATCTCCTTTTTATCTCTTCTCTCTACCCCTCACCTACCCTCCTGGCTTCCTAAAGGGAGGCTTGTGTTTATCTGGTCACACAAACACTGGTTGGGTAGATGTATCGATCAGTTGGCTCACGACTTATTGACGAACACTCTGCCAGTGGTTCTATATTGGACTGGTCATTGTCTGTACTGGTTGGCTGTCTCTCCTAGTCAATCAGTATCTGTGAGCCGTGGTGTGATTGAGCTGAACCATTACGTTCTATTAGAGGATGTGGAGACTGCAGGGTTGTGATGGATGCTGCCTGCTCCAACATTAGCACTGATAAAACATTCACACCATCGCTGGTCCTGTTTACAGGCTAACCTTGGGAAACGGCCTTTGTGTTGATAGAGCTGGGGAAATAAATTCTGCCTGTCAAAACAACTTAAACCGCTCCTATGTTGGGAAGAAAAATATCCTACTTGTCCTCAAGTCACACGCCTGTCTGCGTGCACACACACGTGAGTGTGTGTGTGTGTGTACGTGCGTGTGTGCGCGTACGGGTGTGAATCCTGAAGCTGGAGGTGGTAAAAGCTTTACATCTGCTAGCTGCCAGGGTTAAGGAAATACAGGCCTCTGAGTCATCCTTCAGTGGGTGCGACCCCTTAATGTGTCCCCAGTGCAACATGAGGCATAGCTGTCTTATGAGGCCAGTATTACTGCTCATTAATGTACATGTGGCCCTGCACAGCCATGGCATCACAGACCTAGCCTGTGATCAGTATCAGGCCAATCCCAGTGAAGAATGGCCCCTGGTGCATCATGGAGGTCAGTGGCTTTGCTCGTCCATCTTTTTTTCATTGACTGTGTAATGGACGAAGCTATTTACTGATCAGGATGAAGCTAAATGCTAACAGTTTAGTGTCGCTGTCTTGGGAGGACTTGGCACTCACATTGCTGAGGTTGTTGGTTCTAATCCAGCTCGGACTACATACATTAGACGTATTTGCACAGTCAGTTGCTTTGGACCAACATGTACATGAGACAGTGCTGCATAGCACCAAACTGTGGCTGTGCAACAGCTCCAGTGGTACGTTACAGCTTGTTCCCCCCTGCCTCTGGTGTTGGTGTGAGAAGGGCCCTTCATGATGAGTGTTGCCCTGGGTGCCTCCAGACTACCAGCTGCTAGCGCATTAGGCTAATTTAGCTAACAGGAGACTCTGTATAATTTAATCTCTCACAGAGGGAGGGAGTAGTCTCACCAGTGTCAGCAGCGATGGTTGGTCCCATCCGAGACACACAGACTCCTCTCCAGTGGCACGGCGGCGCTGCAAGCTGGGAAGGAGAGGGACTTCACAGCAGCCCTTTATCTCTCCTCCTGGTGTCTCTGTCGTTTAGCGTTTTTCTCTACTTTCCTCTCCTCATCTCCTCTGTACTCATCACCTCTCCTCTCTTCTTCACCACTCCCCTATTCTGTTCTCCTCTCCTTCCCATTCCAGCGAACCCAGTTCTTCTATCATCTCTCCTGCATTACTGCTTTGACATGTATTTATGTCCTTCTCAGTCCCTCCTTCCTTCCCTCCCTCCCTCCCCCTGACTGTGGGGTCCTCCAATAATCAAGTCAGGGAGCCCTATGCTCCCAGGTTCAGCATGTCTCTTAGCAACAGCTCTGCCAGCCCCACACCCCACACCCCCCTCTCGCTGCACACACACGCTCCATCTCAGGTAAATGGATGGTGGTATCGGTGGTGGCCATGTCTACAACTCAGCTACATGCACGCCACTGTCATTTGATAAAAAGCCTTACAGTATGATGCAACGATTCCATCTGCAGTGCATTTAGCTAGAGCCTGCAAAACTGGTGTAGTAGAACAGTGAATACAACATAATGATTGGATTCAGTTGTGCTTGAAAGGCAGTAAGTAATGATTCTTCACACCGGTATTTTATGTCTCTGTTTAGAGTATTCGGTGCCTTTACATACGCTACACTGCACTAAGAATCCAAAGAGATCAGCCCTTTCATAAAAACAAACGGTACTTTCTTTGCTCTTGTGCAGTGTGTTTTGGGGTGCTGCACGTGTGTCTGGGTGCTTAGATCTTGTATCTGCATCCCTCCAGTGATGTGCTGTGCCACGCCTGATCGTAGAGGGCTGAAGAGAGGCAGCTAGATAACACTATCATCCCCTCAGGTGCTTTCACCCTGCTGGAAAGCAGCCATGTCGGAAGGGAGTGTGTGTCTATGTCTGTGTATGTGTGTGTTTGTGTGTGTGATCCAAGACCCTGATTCTAAGTGCTTAAATATGTCCATGTCTCGTCTAGCCCACATTTTTGTCTTGCGGTCATGTTCATTCATTTTCTAGATGGCTTAGTTTCCCAATGCCTCATTTCCGGCTATCACAGACCTGCTCCAGTCCAGACTCCACTCCTCTCTCTTAGCTTCTTCTGTCAGACAGTGTGCTTTAAACAGGCTTGATGACAGCTCTGGAGGAAAGACAGACTGCTCAGGATGCTCACACACACACACACACACACACACACACACACACACACACACACACACACACACACTCTTATCGTTCTCTCTCTTGCTCTCTCTCTCTCTCTCTCTCTCTTTTTCTGTATACAAGTTATGAACACAGAATGGGCGGTCGTTTTTGAGCCAGTCATAAGCCGGCAGCAGAGGTAGTCACAGAGGTGAATCTAAGTTTGTGTAAAAGGGAGAGATGGACTGTTGAGCTCAGTGTAAACAAGCAAAGCCGGTATGATGACCAGTCTTCTATTTGGCAATATTGTAGGATCTCTGTCTAGATAGGGCTTCTCTCTCTCTTCCACACACACCGACACTCACGCAACAGGGGCTTGGTGGCCATTTCATGGGTGACAGGTCGCTGAAGACAGGTCAGTGCTTTTCCAGAACATCAGCCCTGACATGCCAGCAGAGAAGCCACTACACCCACACACTGTATACTGATACACAACTCGTACAATGTATGCTCTACTTAAATGAACCCAATGTAAAATCACCCTGATGTGCTTTGTTCCCTCTGTGTGGAGGCAGACTCAGAGGACATGACATACACATCCATGCAAGGCTCGTCTCTTTTAATGCCCCTACTATAGCTTCCTGAAGTCAAGATGCTGTTATGGTCGGAAAAGTAAAATATCTCACAGAGAGGCTCTTATCCGTACATACAGGTACATTACAGATAATATATCGTGCACTGACGTGAACAGTGATTAATAACATTCTTCCATCTGGTTCATCCCATTCATGGTCTCGTTATGCGTGAAGTGATCTTTCACGTGTTCTTCCTATTATGAGTAAGTCAGTAGTTCAACAGAGTTTATTGAATATAGCGCTTCGTGGAAATGTTTGGTCATTAATGTCAAGCGAGAGAGCGCACACGCATGCCCACGCATGCATGTAGTGCATTTTTCCTCAACATATATCACTTTGGGACGGGTTGTGGGGGGGGGGGGGGCGGGTGATTAGTGGTAGAGTCATAGGAGGCCAACTTGAGCATATCAAATGTTGATATGCTCTTCACATACAACCCACACCCACACACACATCAACACACACTCACCCCCCCCCACAAACACACACCACACACGGTGCACACACACACACACAACACCAAACACTGTTGGTAGATAGCTGAAGGGTGAGCCTGGGTCCTCAACCTTATAATCAACACATTACCACAACACCACTCACTCACATGCACGCACGCACACACACACACACACACACACACACACACACACACACACTCTGTCGGTAGATGTGGAGGGTGAGCTGGGTCTCACCTATAATCCCAAAAGAAGGATGACTATTGGCTTGGAATTTCTATTGATGTGTGGAAGATCCTGGGTTTAATGAGCTCTGTTTTCTATTAGTCTTTTGTGGGTGCAAAATAGGATGCTTTGATTCCTGCTGCCGTGTGCTTGTGTGCATCAGTATGTGTGTGTTTGTTGTGTGTTGTGCTACAGTATATAAAGTATATCATTTTCTGTTTGTTGACCATAAAACGGGGATCTTCTATGCATCTATCTTCTATTGGCTCTCTGAAGGCTTTATGTGTGCTAAAGCATTTGTTTGTGTTTGTATTTGACATGTCTGTCTGAAAACTTGCAGTACAATACACACACCATTTCAGTGTTGATAAAGTGATCTGGTTAATTCCAAACCTGCAATGTCATTGGCTAATAAACATATATTACGACTTTAATCCTCTATTTTCTCCCAACACATTTTAAATCAACTGTGAATAGGTTGGTAGGAGATGACATTCAGAGAGAGAAAGAGAAACAGGGAGAGGGAGAGAGAAGACCAAATAAGTGGCTATGAACTGAGGGTAATTTTTTATAATGAAGCCATCACTGGTGGTTAGAAGCCACCTTGAATGCTTGGTGATTACCCTGCAGCTAATTGCATTCAGCGTTTTTTTTTCTTCTTCTCCACCGAAACGTGTGCGCGCACCTGCGTGTGTGTTTGTACCAGAACCTGGGTCCCTCTGAGACATTGTCTCCAGTGATGGTAAATAGTCCGTCCATCTCTGACCTGCTCCTTCCACTGTGGAGACATGGTATGAGGTGTGCTGGAGGGTTCAGGCCTCTGGAACAGCCAGCACGCCTGTCCTCCAGCTGCAGCCACGCCCCCTCTGATGCTACTGGACGCCGCTGATGCTCACACTGAGCAGCCTACATCCATTCCCATTGGGCCGGTGACCACACTTCACAGACACTTCCTGCAGGTGTCAGGAAATGAGAAGTGGATGATTTGTGATTTTCCACTCATTTCTTGAAAGGAAACCGAGGCCAAAAGGGCAAAGCTAACACTAACAGCACACGCATGCGATTCGTAAAGTAATGAGGATTGTTGAAGGTTCATCCTCAGAGTATTAATTAGGTCTATTCAAACACGCATACCATGTAAATGAACTGGCTTAGAGCACCATGGCTGCGTGCGCAGTGAGGAGTGTGGAGTTCCTATCCATTCATCTCTTATTACTTATCCTGGGATGTGTCCAGTAGGAAGGAATATAGTACCGGAGATGCCAAGACATGATTTATGTGGCCAGTGCTCCCCTCTTGTCTGTGTGGGGACATGGACTGCAATGCACACACACATGCATGCACTCATATAGTTCTCAGAAGCAAGCACAGGCAACTACACCCACACAAACACACACACACGCACGTGCGCGCGCGCCTTCATCAGGGTGTGTCTTCCCGGAACCGTTGGACCCTGCTGGGTCTTCGTGTGTGTTGGGGAGAGTGAGGTCAGGCTCTTCATCAAGGCTGATCAGAGGGATGCTGAAGGCATGTGGAAGTCTCCACTCAGCCCTGAGCCCCACTGCTCTACCCGCTCGCACACTCACACTCCAATCAGCCTTTGATTACTGCACAGCACAAAGAACTGCAGTAGTCCCTTGCTGATGTGGGTGTGTGCGTGTGCGGGCGTGTGTTTGTCTGGGGTTGCTTGTGAGAGCGTTGCATGGGAGAGTCGGAAATAGAATGGCTGCCTTGCGGATGTTTGTGTGTGTGTTTGTGTGTCAGTGTGTGTCAGTGTGTGTGTGGCTTCCTGACATCTCAGGGACAGCAGTGTTAATGGTTTTAGCTGGGTTGAGTCTTGACCTCTGAGTTTACTGCTGTTTCCTATTCTCTCTCTCCCTCTCCCTTTCCCTCCCTCCCTCCCTCCCTCCCTCCCTCCCTCCCTCCCTCTCTCTCCCTCTCCCTCCCTATCTCTCTCTCTCTCCCTCCCTCTCTCCCTCTCTCTCTTCCTCTCCCTCCCTATCTCTCTCTCCTTCCATATCCCTCCCTCTCCCTCTTCTTCTCCCTCTACCTCTGCCTCTCCTTCTTTGTCCAAGCGGCCTGGCCAAAAAGTTCTGTTTGTCAATGGGGACAAAGGGACAAAATGATAAAGGAAAAGTATTGATTTCTGTTATCTTTTGGCATGTAAAATCAGAGGAGAACACTTTACCTGTAGGTGAATGGTGCGTTTTACCTTTTAAGAAATTACATTTCACAGTAGAGCTCTCAGTGGCCCTTTAAACCAGGATTTGAATGAACGTCGGTATAAGTGCCTAAGCAGATGAGAGGTTGACACAGTACTAATGCTAATGTCGCTAATGTGGGATGTGTGACAGGGAGTGTGTGTGTTCGTGTCTCCTGCAATGATTCTCTGCCACTGTTGTTAGAAAAGACTGTGTCTCCATGTGCGTGTGTGTGTTAGAATGTGTGTGTTTTTGTGTGTCGGTTGTCTCCCATGGGAGATTTGGTCAACCAGGGTGTTAAGTGCTCTCAGCTTTTCTCCCCCAGCAAGCACTGCTGCATGAGTCACTGACCTCCGAGGCGTTGCGCGCACACACACAAACACACACACAAGCACACCCACTCTCATCTACAAACGCACCCCCACACACACACGCACCCACACAAACGCACACAAACGCAACGACACACACGCATCAACACAAACGCACCCACACATACGCACACACACAAACGCGCACACACAAACGCACGCACGCACGCATTCCTCTTCTGTCCAAGGCTTAGAGGACGGGAGGAAAGCACACAAACAAAAGACGCAGGAGGATACACAGAGAGATCTCTTGTTCTCTCTGTCAACCTCTCAACTTTTCCATCTGTCCTTCAGCAGATTTTTCTCTTCCTCCCGTCAATCATATCGACCGCCTGCCTCTTGTACCTTTATCCGTTGAAAAGAGAGTATGAGAGGAGCAGAAAACAGACTAGGTGGGTGGTGAACTCCTCAAAGACACAAGCACAGCCTTCTGGAGGCTAATGCTACGCTAGCCCCTGGGAGGAATATCAATACAGGTTGAACTAATCCATTACCCAGCATGCCACCTACCTGGCAGCTGCCCTCGGGTAAGCATGGTTGTAATTTTGAAATGCCAGGCTCAAGGTTTCCCAGAATGCATCATTAAAGCCTGGCCAGCTGCTTATCAACCGAAACACAACAACGTCTGGGTGAAGCTTCTGTCAGCGTGGTGATTCGCTGAAAGCATCTGAGGTCGACGCCATATTTGACTCAGTTGGCCATTCTCGTGACGCTGAGTTTGTGACATCGTGCTTTCCTACTGTTCTCACTGACTCAGGGGTTCCTTGGGCTCAGCCTCCCCTTTGTTATGAGAGAGGGGCTTGTGAAGGTTGTGTTGTTTTACCAGCAGACACAAGACCCTGCTCAACTCCAATGTCTGCCCGATGACTCGGCAGTTCTGCCTTTGAGCTATCAGGTTCATCTCAGAAATGAGCTTTTTCTCTGCCTTCTCTCTCTTTGTGATTCTGTCTCTCTCGCTCGCTCGCCCTCCCTCTCTGTTTTCTTCCCTCTCTCTCCGTCTCTCTGCCTTTCTGTCCTCACGCTGCATGGCCATGGCTGGACAGGAAGTTACCTTGTTGTTATCTGAAGCTGGAGGTCTTTCTCCTTGTCTCCAGTTTCCTTTCTTGGCAGTCTGTGAGCTGCTCCGCTGTCTGGCTAGTCTCCCTTTCCGATGCAGGCTGTTGTCCTTTTGTCTCTCTCTCCATCTTCTCTCTTTCATTATTCCCCCCCCCCCTCCCTCCCGTCTTACTAAATTGTCTCTTGAATATATTCACTTGGCTCGCTGCTCCCTCGTTTCTGTGTTTGTCTCGCTCTCGTTCTCTCTCTCTCCCTCCCCCAGTGATAAATGGCAGTAATATCAGGCAGGCTGACATGGAGTTTTCCTAGAGCATGCTGTGAGGAAATGGGTACTCTCAAGAACAATAGGCTCTGACTTAGTGGAGCATTTCAAGCAGGAGGCACAACGCAAAGACACAGTCAAACTGGCATTCAGAAGTGTCTGCTGTGCGTGCGGATCTGTCACAGAACACTACCCAAATGGCGGCGAGCTCACAGGACGTGATGTCATTCAGAGAGGGGTAGAGTAGATAGGTGATGCGATGTGACTAAAAATAGCCTCTGACTGGTCAACGTGAGTCACCAGCTGTCACCAACGTGAAGTATTTTTGCTCCATTTCAAATATTAAAAAAGAAACTCATTGGGATGAATCTGAGAAAATTCAGCTATGTGCACAGGCTTTAAGGGCAGAATCCTGACTTCCTGAACTGTCTGCATTAAACTGATAGCGCTGTGCTAGTGCCATATTCGAGAGATTCATGGTAACCACCTGAGGAGCTCCATGTTCTGGTCGTCATGATCTGACGTCCTAGCTTGGATCACGGCCATGACACACACACACACACACACACAAACACACACATACACACACACACAGTCATGCACCAACACACCCACACTCTCACACATACACATGTAGGCACTGTCTTTCACACACGCACAGACACATGTAAGGGTAACAAACTGACTGACATCTTGCACACATTGTCTGGACAAGGACGCTAAAACCATCATGCCCATCATCATTTACAGCTGAAGTTTTCTACTACTCACTTTTTACTGGCTGGATTTATTAGCGTGGTCTTGGTGGCTAAGTGGCTTTCTTAAAGAGATTTGTAGGGAAAGACTTTTGTGGCACCGCAAAAGCCCCTGAATTTCTGTGTGAAAATTCACTGTAGAGGCTCCCTCGTCCTGTGGTGCTCTGGACAGAGCTTTTTCCCATGGCCGAGTTTCACACTGGTTAGAAGTATTCACTGTGCAAGGACGGTTCATTCACTGACCTCCCTGTCGGGAGCACAGGATCAGGAGACCGGCCAGGCTGTTACTCTCTGTTAGTTCCAGCAGTTAGACAGAGAGCGAGAGCAGGAGGAGAGAAAGATAGATGGGAGGAGGGGGAGGGGGCTGGTGGAATTGAACACCTTCTGTAAGAGGGCGAATGGATGTTATTCTGCGATGTGGTAGGGAGGTTCCTCTAAAGGGTACCATTAACATCACGGCACTTTGTGTTCGTTTTTTTTTACCAGGTTAACTTTTAACCAGATCGTTTAGAATCATTCACATGATTTTATAAAATCACAAGATAAATGTTCAGGTTGATGGATATTGTGAAACAGCTGCAGCAGATGGTTGTGTCAGTTGGTTATTTGTTGAAGATGGAAAAAAAAAATATGGTTGTGTGTCTGTGTGTGCGTGTGTGTGTAGCTGGAACTTTACTACCCAGGGTGTAACCTAATCCCGGATGCAGAATGTGTTTCTCAGGTCAGACAGGCGTCGGAGTCATCACTCCCCGTGATAGATTGAGGTTTAAATCTTACTGTCCTACTGTGAGGAGAGGGAGAAGGAAAATACAGATAGGTGTTGGAAACAGAGAGGTGCTGTAGACACAACCAGGAGCACAGCTCATCAGAATGCAAGAAATGCAGTTGTTCTGTACCAGCACTATCTTTGAGTGTGTGTGTGTGTGTTTGAGTGTGTGTGTGTGTGTGAGAGAGAGAGAGTCAGGAGGTCTTCCCTATGTTAGGGACAGGAGGTCTTTCCTGACATACAGCAACATAACCAGGGCCAGATGTTTTTCCTGACCTTGCAACCTGACTAGTTAGACTATAGCCTTTTAGAGCTTTCACAATGTCACTCTGATCTTTGTATGTGTGTGTGTATGTGTGTGTATGTGTGTGTGTGTGTATGTGTTGGCACTTTGTAGCTTCTAAGAACTCTCGGTGGTGTCTTCTCAGTGAAAGAGACAGTGTCTCACAAAGACCCCCCCACACACACACATACACACATAGACACATACACACACATACACACGTACACACACATACACACACATACACACACATCTGATCATATCTGTATGTGTGTGTGATAGGACATGTATGTGAATGAGAGTAAACTCCGCCCCAATATAGATTACAGAGCCTTTTAAGGTTCTAATATAATGTTTTTGAAAGTGACGTAATGCTAGGGCCTCTCAACTCCTGGAACATCTGGTAGTGGTTCTTAGAGATGAGTTTGTATGTAAGAGAGTGCGAGAGAGAGAGAGAGAGAGAGAGCGAGAGGGAGAGAGAGAGAGAGAGAGCGAAAGAGCGAGAGAGAGACAGAGAGAGAGAGAGACATAGACAGAGAAAGGGAGCAAGATGAAAAAGACAGAGATAGATGTTGAGTTTGTGTTTTCTGTGACAAGAGCTCAAATCCAGGGCTATCTGTGAGACTGTGAAGCTCTGAACAAAAGCTTGTGAGTCTCTCTGAGGAGGTGACGGACTGAGTCATCTCTTTCTCTCTCTCCATTTCTCTCTCTCTCTCTGTCTCTCTCTTGGTCTCTTGGCATTGTAATTAGAGTGTCTTGCTTTGTGTGTGTCAGTGCATGTGACTTGATTTACTGCTGTGTGTTATGATTGTTGCCAGATCTCAGCCACGAGTGAGCTGTATGACCGTCTGGCTGTGTGGTTGTATGACTATCAGACTATAGCTCTGTAGGATCTTCTGAATGTCTGACTGTGTGGGTTGGTGGTGCTTGTGTAGTGGGGCGCCCACAGTCATTGCTGGTCCAGACTGGCTCTCTCAGACCTTCCCAAACACACAGACTTCGGACATAATATCAACACTGCTGAAGAGCGGTCTCCACTTCCTGTAAGAGGAGTAGTATTGCCTGTCTGTAGGCTGTGATGCACACCGGATGGTTCTGGGAGTGCGGGTGAGGGTGGGAGTCTGAAAAGGCTCACAGATAAGCTCTGTTTCTTCTGGTGTCGGCAGCTAATTCCCTAAGTCATGTTCCGGCTGTGTAAACGAACACAGCACCTGCGGACTGGTCTTGTTAAGTCATTTACCCGCGTACACACACACGCGCATGTACACGCACGCACACGCACACATTCATATGCATATGCATTCAAGCACGCACACACAAACACACACTTCCTCTTTTCAATGTTCACACATGCTTTGACTATTACAGCTGTTTGCTGCACCTTTCCTCACCTGTGTCCTGTGATAGTTGCAGTAAGGCGTGATCACTCTACCATGTGAGACTTTTGCTCTGCGTGTTTCTACAGTACGTGTCTGTGTTGTCAGATTGTGATGACCTCTTTCTGCATTCATTTGATAGCAGTCAGCATTCTCTGTTAGCTGTTTTAACAGCGTGCTGTGACGGGGGTAGGTGGGATGTGTGTTTCTGAAATGCTACAGTTGTCTTGTTACAGTGCTGTTACAGCATCTAACCTGGAAGATGCTCTGGGGCTGTGAGAGTTGCTGCGCTGTTGAAAGAGGCTGATCACTTAATAAAAGGAATAAAAAAATCTTATCTCCTGAAAGAGAAATGCAGGCCATGGTCTTTTTCTTATCTTTACCGGACGGTGTTCTCATGTTGAGTTTTATAAACATAATTTTGCCCTCCTCTCTGCCTGACCAACAGCTAGTTGGCAGGATTCTTCCGCAGCAGATGGTCTGCAGAATGGAGTCTTACATAAAAGGCAGCAGTTGCCACTTGCTGGGGCTTGAGTTTAGTCCAAGGCCTGATCTCATGAAATCAGTTTGATAATAGGCAGGGCTTGATCAGCATGTCTGTAATGGACCTAAATGAGTAGTCGTGTGCGTTTGAGCTGATCACGAATAAAGCGGGTCCCAATCTCAGGCCGGCTGTACGTGTACTGTGATGCTTCCTATGGTGTGGCTACTAGGTAGAGCTTGGAGACGCAGCTTGACTCACTGCGAACACTTGACATCCTTTGTTCTCTACCTCTAAGGAAATATTTTCTTTGTATGTTTATCATGTTGACGGAAGGCAGACTGTAGGTGTGTGTGTAAGTTGGAGGGGGGCTGGGGGGCAAGGAAGGTGATTGGCAGCTCTGCATGCTCCACTGATCAAGTACTCTGATTGACAAGCATGCAAATGCCAAAGAGCCTTGCTGGGCTGAATTGATTTTTTCTGTGTGTGCGTGTGCGCCCGTCTGTGTAACAGCATGTTAATAGAGGTGTGGGAAGTGGCGAAGATGCCGTCTGTCAGCTGTCCAGAACATCCACGTCTTCAGCAAGCGAGGGACGACCGTCTATCCAGCCACTCTCTCGCTCAACCTCTTTATGTCACACGCAATCAAATCCACCGTCCATTGTTTAAAAGCTGCTCTATAACCATATTACAGTGATGTGTTCAGCCAGGAATCAAACCTGGGTCTCTTAAAAATTCAATCGACTTGAACACTGGAGCGTAGCAACAGTATGGATTGAAGGGTCGGTTCTTGAGCCACCTCTGCTACATAATCCTGTCATGGTGCAGCATGCTGGTCGTCCTGAGCCCTGGTCACCCTGCTGACAGCTGCTATTTTTACGTCTCGAGATCCATGACCTCACAGCCAATAATGGAGTTCCCTAGGGGTAGAGAGGGCAGTGCCGCCTCCGCTATATCCACTCCCCCTGCCCCACCCATTGGATGGACAGGGCGGGCTGGATTTGTGGTCATGGAAGGATCAGAGGCTGTGGGAGGTGATGGAGAGCGCCGGCTCTATTGGGGCGGTATCAGAGATCCATACTGGGAGGGTGGTTGGGAGAGTGCCTGGGGAAACAGCAGGAACCAATCACAGCAGCCCTGCCGCCATCTCCTATAGCTTCACTACAACCCTCCACAGGTACAGCCTCAGGACCAGATCTCTGCTCCAGATCCAGTCGCAGCCCCCACATCTAGTCTTAGTCCCAGACTGGATCTAGGTCCAGCCTAGACCTAAGTCCAGCCTAGATTCAGTCCCAGCCTTCACACATCACCCACAAACCCTGACTCATTTTCTAGTGTTATCTTGATTCATCATGAGTCATGACTCATAAATGTCACACATTTCTTGGCGTCGGAGACAGATTAGACTGTGTCATCGTGGAGTCTGTTGTTTGCGAAAACACGATGTTGCGTGTACGTGGGAATTAAACGGTTTTCAGCATGTGTTGTAGGAGGTACAGACCTACATCTTTTTGTGTCTGCGCTGAACGCTTGTTGCTACGGCAACAGAGACGTGCGATGAAAGCTGCATGCATGTTCCAGTCTATGGATGATGTTATTCATCAGCTTGTTTGCGTGTGTGTGTATGCGTGTTTGTATGCGTGTGTGTGTGTGTGTGCGTGCATGTTCCGAGGGATGACTTGCTCACAGTGGCTGTGTCACTCCCTTTTTTGTCCCTCTGATTGTTACACACAGTGGCAGCCTCTGGTCTTCTAAAAGGCCAGCGATGTTGTGACTGTTGTGTGTGTGTGTGTCCGTGCCCTGTGTGCAATGTGCACGTGTGTGTGTGTGTTGTCGATTCTGTCCCCTTCTCAGCTCTAACACTCAGCGCCCCAGGGTCCTCTCCCTTAAGATTGAAACTGACAACGGAATGAGCCAGCACAGCCTGAGTGTGACTGTGTGTCTGTGTGTGGCTGCGTGTTTGTGACTGTGTGTCTGTGTGTGACTTTTTGTCCGTTCTCTGTGTGCATGGCTGCCTGATACTCACTTGCGTGTGTGTGATGATGCTTACCAGTAGGAGCCTCCCTGGTTTGACTGGCACAGTCAGACCAGTCTGACAGCCAGGCTCCAGCTCTGGAGGAAGGAGTCTCAGCTGCCAAGTGAAGCCCCCTTCTGACACACCAGGGCTGGGACATGCTGGGGAAGCAGGAGCCCATGCTGGAGGAAGGCTGAGACTGACATCTGGAACTGACATGAAGAATCAGAGAGAGAGAGAGAGAGAGAGAGAGAGTGAGTGAGTGAGAGGGGGAGACAGGCTGAAAGTTGTAGAGAGCATGAGAGGGAGGGACAGAGAGAGATAAAACAGAGAAGAAAAAAAACTGTGTGTTTTATGTGTGTGTGTGTGGGTGTGTGTGTGTGGGGGGGGGGAGTAACTGACGATGAGAAATTGGGAGCCATGTGGTATCTTTGGTTCAACAAAGACAAAAGCTCCTAAACACTGCCTTCTCCTAAATGACTAACAGACATTTGGATCTCTGACTGGATCCATGGGGCGGTTGTTCGATCCATCCTCGACTTCTTTATAATTCCCTGAATTTACTGCTGTAACCATCTCAAGACCAGATCCCAGCTCTGTCTAACCAGAGGAACGGAAAACAAATAACAACAAAACATCAAGACAGCGCCTGAAACCATTTATTATTTTTGAGCGCTTCCACATTAATTTGCAATTACCCTTGGTTTCTGCACTGATGGGAACTGTGCATGTCTGGAATACAAAATCCTCTAAATTGGTGTTTGCTTGTGTGTCTGCATTTCGGTGGGCATTTCGGTGCTCACGCGGAGCACATATGTGTGCGCGCGCTTGTGTTGGTTTCTATACAGCTCCAACAACAAGTGTGTGTGTGTGTGTGCGCATCTTTGTGTTTTTGCTGTAAAGCGTGTTGTGCATGCTCCTGTAGAGGCAGAGGAAATGGGGTGTATCTGCCCATGACGCTAGCGTGTGCCGCTGGCGCAGGGCTCCGCGTGGAGCCGCCAGGGAGAGGGAGGCGTCTGCAGGCGTGTTGCCTGTGTGAGCTGGCTCTGTGACGGATGCTGCCAGCTTGGCACATGGGCCCACGACCAGCCTGGCCCTCACGGTGCTTCGAGATGCTTCACTGGGTGTCCAGGGTCCGCTAGTCATTAGATCAGCTGCGCAGACTCACGCGCACACACACGCGCAGACAGGCCATTAAGCAATTCGCTAATGTTAATGGCTTAAAGTGCAGCTCTATTTCCTTGCGCTAGTGTGCGTGCGTGTGTGTGTGTGTATGTATGACCTCATCTTTGCTTTAACTGAGCTGCACTCCAGGGCCGAGGTGAGCCATTGCTCTTCTCTTGGTCTCGTTGGGTTTATTAACACAGACACTCTCTCTCTCACTCTCTCTCTCTCTCTCTCTCTCTCTCACACTCTCTCACACTCTCTGTCTCACTCTCTCTCTCACTCTGTAATACACACATACATGTACACACATATAGGCATTCCTTCATTTGTATGTCACCCATGCATCAATGTATCAATCAATCCAAGGCTTTCCTTCAAACCATGTTCTAACTGTAACATGATTAATCACGTCCAGCTCACCTTTCATGTTCTCCTGGTCCTACATTATTTCGTCAATGTATTTCACTGTCATTGCATAGATTCTCTCCTGTGATCTCTCAGAGAGACAGACTAATAGGCTTCTGGCCAATTTGCATGAACATCAGCCAAACTCTGACATAATTGGACCGTGTTAGGTTCTCTGGGTGCATGTGTGTGTGTCTGTCTCTGCGTGTGCCTGGGTGTACGTGTTCTGTTCGATCATGGGCATGTGTGTGAACCCTGTGTGAGCAAATGAGGTGGAAACAGACAGTGATTGGACAAGGCTGATTGCCCGTGGGTGAGTTTGGCTGTGGTACAGACATGCAGTGTAACCTAGTATCACTGAGGAGGGTGTCCGCACACATTCAAACATCTGTCCATGGAGACATCAAAGTAGCACGCTCAAAGTCCTGTTCCGAGCCAGAAGAAACGCAGGTATTTATGAAAATGGCTTTGCCAGACAGTCAATGTGTATGTGTGTGTGTGTGTGTGTGTGTGTGTGTGTGTGTGTGTGTGCCGTCCTCAAGTGATCCTTTTGTTTGCAGACTGTCCACAGCGCTGTCATGTCTGTTGTTTTTGTCGTTGAGTTTGACTTTAGACAGTACATCATGTTGCTGGTTCATTAGGGACTGCTGTCAGACACCACAGTGAAGATATTTAGTGGCTGCTGGGATGACAGAGAGATAGATCGAGGGGGGTGGAGAGAGAGAGAGAAAAGAAAACAGGATAGGGTAGAGAGAGAGAGAGAGAGAGAAAGAAAGAGATGCATTTTAGGCCTGTCACTTTTGATTATGCTTCACTCATGTTGTGGGCATGTGTGTGTGTGTGTGTGTGCGTGTGCGTGTGTGTGTGTGTGCATGTGCGTGTGTGTGTGTGTGAAACCCGCTGCTCCAAAGCGGTTTACTGAAGCGGAGTTTGTATGCTCTTGCTTCTCTCCGCAAAGCCCTTTCCATCTGATTGTGCCGGGCCTGATGATGTAGTTGTGAAGGAACCTACACAGCAACGTGAGGATAATGAAACCCTGCTGATTGACTGTTGACGTCTGTCGAGCACACGCACCCTACAGTGTCTAATTGAAAAGTCGTTGATGCCGACAGCCTGGTAATCAGACTCCACTCCGTGGTAATAGCCGTGCAGGTGGTTCTACAGCAGCTCTTCTCTTCGCCTCTCGCTCTGATTGACTTCCATGACATCTGTTAAAGTCGGCTCCTCGTCGGAGCGGCGGTGGAAATAGATTGTGCATCGAGGTTGTGAGGCTGCAGGTGTCTTCTCTGGGAGGGAGGCAGGTGGTCCCTGGAGAGAGGGAACCAGAGCTGAGAGACAGGAACTCTGACTGTTTGGATAGTTCCGGGAGGATATTCTCTGTATTCTCTCTCATTTCACATCTCATTAACTGATCAAGCTGCAGGTGAGGGGCTTTAGTATTCCCTATTCTATTTCTCTTTCTCTCTCTTTCTCTCTCTCTCTCTTTTCCTCACTTCATTCACACTTGCCGTGTTTAGTCTGCATGAATTACAGGTCTCTTATTTCCCCAAAGCCCCGTGTGCGGTTCGATTCTCGTTATGTCATAATCTAGCAGGGATAATCAAAGCCGGGGGAGACGAGAGTGGAAGAAGAGTTTGTGTGTGTGTGTGTATTATTCCTCCACCCTGCACTAATGAAGAGATATTCAACAGTCAACCAGTATCTTTTCATACTGGATGCCTACACTTCTAGAAAGAGCAGAGAGACCTTACATTGGCATTACGCCACATCATTGTTACAACACAGCCCCAACCAATAGCATTGATCGTCCAGTTCTGGCCCAGGGGACTCTGGCAAGACTGCTGCTGTTCTCAATAGGAACACCAATACCCAGCATCCTCCTCCTTTTGATATTCACTCTGATGATGACCAGCTTTTATAGTTCTGGTTATATGGGCCGCTTACACCATAAGCCTCTTTCTTCAGATTCGAGCACTTTGGGGACCCACAAATCCCTCACAACTTCTTCACACACACATGAAAGCACACATACGCACACACAGGCACACACACACTCACACACACACACAGAGTGAGTGTGACACACACACGTACCTCTCTATGTGATTGCATTTATCTGATTTCCTGGATTCGTATCAGCTGGGTTCAGGGGCCTGAGGTCGTATTGTCCCTCCTGCTGGTACATTGATCCTTTCCTCCCTACCCAACCACCAACCCACCTCCCTCCATCCATCCCTCTATCCCTCCATCCATCCCCCTATCCCTCCAGCCTTCTCTCCTCCCTGTGTGTTCCTCTCATCTGTTGTCAGTGTCAGCTCTCCCCTATGTGAAGGCTGCGAGGAAGTATGGGCTCCATACAGCTGATGGATTGTTGACAGGTCGGAGGATGGGAGTCAAGGTCCCTGGTGTGACACTGTCATGCAGAGCAGAGAGCATGCTGTGTATGTGTGTGCGTCAGTGTGTGTGTGCGTTTCTGCGAGATATAGAAAGACAGCTAGGTAAAGGAGAAAGCAAGATACAGTAGAGAGTGAAAGAAAGAGAGAGAGAGAGAGAGAGAGAGAGAGAGAGGGAGGGAAAGAGAGTGAGAGAGAGAGAGGGAGAGAGAGGGAGGGAGAGAGAGAAAGAGAGAGAGAGAGGGAAAGAGAGTGAGAGAAAGAAAGAGTGAGAGAGAGGGAACGAAAGAGAGAGAGAGAGAGAGAGAGGGAGTGACAAATAGTGAGAGAGAGAGGGCATGATTTTCCCCAGCTTGATTTTCTCTATGCCAGTTCCCTCCTCTCTCCTCTCCTCCATCCCTGCCTCCTCCTCTTCCTCCACCCGTCTCTCTTCTGTATCTCCCACCCTTCATCCACATCTTTCCTCCCCTCCCCCTCTCTGTGCCTACCCTCTTCCCTTTCACCATGGCTCTTTTTTAGCCCTTTGCTCTATCTCATGAAGAAAAGAGCGCCAGAGAGCGCTCCGAGCTGATAAGCGGCCCCGTGTTTTTCATGCATTGTTGTTTTGTTAGGCAAATGAGTTGCATCACCATTCAGTAACGGCTGCTTGAGCGCCATCCACGGCGTGCTACGTTGTGAGAGAGGATGCGAGCGGAGGCGTGTTGTGGTAGTAGTTGTAGTGCTGCTGTAGTGCTGCTTCAGTGCTGCTTCTGTGCTGCCTAGTCAGACAGAGGACCCCAAACCTTGGCAGCACATGGCACGGTGGAGCTTTGTTGGCACCTTCTCTGTAGGCCTTTGCCACTGGGTGAGACAGATGGTGGATACAGAGGTGGCAGTGATGGCAGAGACAGACAGACAGACCAGGCAGAGAGACAGGCATACCTGACAGACAGACAGACAGACAGACAGACAGTCAGACAGACAGACCAAACAGAGGGACAGGCATACCTGGCAGACAGACAGACAGGCCCGGCAGAGAGACAGACAGACAGATAGACCAGGCAGGGAGACAGACAGACAGACCAGGCAGACAGACCAGGGAGAGAGACAAACAGACCAGGTAGAGAGACAGACAGAACTGGCAGACAGACATGCCAGGGAGACAGACAGACAGACCAGGGAGAGAGACAGGCAGGCCTGGCAGGGAGACAGACAGACAGACAGGCAGAGAGACAGACCTTGTTTCTCCAGTCAGGCTGTCAGTGTAGGATCTATGTCTTTACCCAGAGGAAGCACACATGCTGCTGTCAGTCCACATCTAAACATGCTGGATTTATTTCCTCCGTTCCATGTTCCTCTTTCCTCTTGGCTTGAAAATGGCTCCAGTTCTAAAGCTTCTCCAGGGGGGCCCTGATATCTGAATCTCAGCTGGTCAGCTGGTCAAATTTTATATCCAATCTTGAACTTTGACCCTCCCCACCCCTCCCCCATTCTCTGGGATGTTCGATGCGTGTAAGATTTATCTGCGGATGATAGACTGTGAAGGGGAGAATTAAGGAACATATGCTGTCATTGACCCAACATACCTCACATCCATTTGGATCCGCATGTTTACTGAGTCCAAGTGGGCCATCACAAACCTCAAGACTGGCTGCTGATGAGGCAGGGCTCTGAGGCTGGGGGGTTCAGACTGTTGACTAGGGGGTTTATGGGAGTCATACGGGAGGTTTTCATAGTCTGCAGACCCAGAGGGTTCTGGGTAAAGGATTAGCCAGACGGGTTTCCTTTTGTGTGTTTTCTGGAGTCTAATGCAAACCGGTTCACTGGCCAATCAGAGGTCTCCCAGACAAACAGGGACTTGGCTGTGTGTAGGGGGCGGTGCCCATCTGCTTTGTGACTCGCCCTCCCTCCCCCCAGTGCAGCAACACACAGCCCCACCCCCTCTTCCCAAAATGTGTGTTTCTGTAATCTATGATCATTCACATACTAATGCCCGTTCATAAACATACACACACACACACACACTCGGACACACACAAACGCACAGACACACAAAAACACACACACATACAGATGAGGATTCGTCCCCGTTTGTTTCCGAAGAAAGAGGGGAGGGGCCTGACCTGGTTTCCTTTGTAGATGCGTTGCCATGGGAAACCATGTCCCAGCTAAGCAGGCAGAAAGAGAGGATAGAGAGACAAAGAGAGAGAGAGAAAGAAAGGGAGGGAGAGAGTTGCAGCAGATGACTGAATTCCAAAAACGTTTCTGTCCACCTCCTCACCTGTGTGTGTTTCTCCTTCCCTCCCTCCCTCTCATTAAGTACAGCACAGCCCGTAGTGTTTCTTGGGTCTGGGTCCGTGTCTGCAGACAGAGGCTGTAGGGAGCACTCGTAAATCCAGACAGACGGTAATGGGGGAAAGGCTTTAGCTTTAATACTATCATTCTTTCTGAAGGTCGCTGGCATAAAGAGTGCCTCTAAAATGGATGAGGAACAGGTTGGAGGGACAGGGGGCCTCCAGGGTACCCACACTGCTGGTAATAGAGACAGAACTTCCTGTGGAGACGATGAATGAGTTCCGCGTGTGTGTGTGTGTTTATGCGTGAGTCCTGTCTCCGTATCCTCACCTATCCTCTCCCTCCGTCACTCTCTCTCTCTCTCTCTCTCGCCCTCCCTCTCTCTCTCTCTCGCCCTCCCTCTCTCTCTCCTCAAACTCCATTGAACATGGATCCAGCGTAGTGCCCTCCTAATGATCCCCTCTCCGCTTCAAACTGTGTTTATGTTGCGTGTGTGTGTACGTGTGTGTGTTGGTGTGTGTGTTGGTGTGTGTGTAGGTGTGTGCGGTGCCCTTCTCTCATCTCTACTCCTCTTCTCGTGTGTCGGCCGCCACACAGTGGACACAGTGGACAGAAACTAGAAGAGAGAGAGACACAGAGACAGAGAGAGAGAGAGAGAGATGGAGAGAGAGATATGGAGAGAGATAGAGAGGGAGGGAGGGAGAGAGAGAGAGAGACAGTTTTGCAACACAACAGACAGATGTTCAGCTGGTCTGAGTCCTGCAGAGTAAGAGGGCAAAATCAAAGGGAAGAGGACAGAGAAAAGACATATGGATCACATGTCTCTGTTTCACAAACAGTGGTGCTGTGTCATCTTATCTAACCCAAATCATTACGCGCTGGTCATACTTATTGATTATGCATATTGATTGCAAATTCACACGTGAAGCCAACGCCATCGATGTTTTGTCCCATGTGAATGGTCTTGCGGTCTACAGCAGTGTAAAATGTCCAGTGCAAGACACCCTGGAAGGGGTTAGATTAGTGCAGTTGCCAGCTGATCCTTTCTTTTTTAACATAATGTTAATCACATCTCGTGCTGAGGTTGTACGTTTAGCTTTAGCTGCTCTCTAAGAACCGATATGACGACACGCCCAGTCATGATTCAGTGCTGTGGGTTTTCCCCCCATAATGCAGTGCTGCGTGGGGTGTTCCCCTCCCCTTGCCGTGCTGGGACTGATGGATGTCATTGTTCTGCCTCTCCGCCTGTGTGCGTTGCTGTGCCGACCAGCTGATCCGCGGAGAGATAGGAGGCGGGGAGGTGTCCAGCAGGGGTGTGAATATAAAGTCTGTCTGCTGTTCAAAGGCAGGGCGAGATGAAGAGAGAGAGAGAGAGAGACAGAGAGAGAGTGAGAGAGAGAGTAGAGAGTAGAGAGCTGTGCCTTGTAATAGCATTGTCATGGCCTGTGATGGCAGGGCGTGGATAGAAAAAGGTTTCCTCTGAATCACAATGAGCCCATTCTCAGTGCTCATCGTCCGTGCCGAGCCCCTGACTGCATCTCAGCTGTGCGGCCGCAGAGTGCGAAAGCCCCGGAACGCGAACGAATGCCCCACTGCGTAATCTCCATTCTGCTTCCACTAGCTGTTTGGATTCCAAATGCATGCAAACCTTTTTTTTTGGGTTGTTTTCTTTAACATTCCTTCCCTCAAGAACTCTTAAGAACCTGGAGAAGGTTCTCAGGGTCTGTCTGAACTTTGCTACATAAGAGTATTCTTTCCAGTGCTCGCCAGCCTGTGTGTGGGTCTGTTCTTTTGTTCAGGAATGTAGATCTTCTAATGAGATTAGTGTCGAAAACTGATTAGTGAATCTTGTCTCTGCTCTCCCCTTTTCCCCAGGGTCCTTCAGGGCTGACGGCATTAAGGCGTCTGATGTTCTGCCCGTGCTGAAAGAGAAAGTGGCCTTCGTGTCTGGTGAGTGTGGGGTTTGAGGGATGCTAAAGCGATGCACCATGGGATGTGAAAATCTTTGGTCCGGGCGTCTCAGAACTCCAGCTGAGAGCCGAGTTGCCATGTCAACATCATCGTGGACAGGTTTTATCACCCCGGGCTGAGCAGAACGTCTTTAATGTCATCTCTTCTATCCTTTAGTTTAACAGGATGCAACATCAAGGATGCAACAGTATATTACACCCTGCCTGTTAGGGCTTTGCTGATAAGGTTTAGAATGTCAGGTGTCTACATTTAAAACCTATTATAATTGCATATATGTCAAGCCAAGTGTTAATGTACCTGCCTGTGTTCAAAGCGTTTTCCTTTCAGACCAAGAGGATGTTCTTGTTGTTTGAAGGTGACATTCAGACATGAAAAGGTTTTCAGAATCACAGTCCCTAAGCTATGCTACGTTACGCTACACTGCATCACATCATTACTTCAAACGGTAATACTTTATTGATTAAAGCAGCTTTAAGACATGGACATGGGGCGTTGCTGCCCAACAGTCCATTATGACTACTATCAGTCATTCATCTGTGGTGGACATGCTCCAATGGGCTTTCAGAAAAGGACATACAACCGTCTAACATCCATCGCTTTGAGATCATCTCCTATCCTTCCGAGAGCAAAGTGTTCTGACTCTGGGCTGCTCCTACGGGGACCGAACCTTACGGACTCCTTCGCTCTTGACGACCCTCACGTGGTTCCCTTCCATCCCCCCGCAGCCCCTCGCACCCAGCCTCTGTTCCTGATCACATGATCCTGATCACCCTTACATGCTACGCTTGGTTGGCTCTCTATGTTGCGCTGGGTGTCACCACAAGGGCATGTTATCTCCCTCACCATCTTCCTCTCCCGTTGACTGCATTGATAAGCCATGATATCACCTCTGTCTTTTATTGCCACAGCTCTGAGCATGCTCTGTGTGCTGTACATCTTTTTATAGTGTATGTGTGTGGAAGGTGAAATAAAGGCCAGTGGTATACACAGATGTGCTTGGATACGATGATACAATGATGCTGGCTACGTTTCCTGGCACTCAACGATGAGTACTTGCTGCTGTTGTTTATATGTTTCACTATGTTGGACTTCACTCTGAATTAGGAGTGAAGCAGGTCAAATGCCGGCCCAGACTGTCACAGAGCTGACGGTAAACTAAACCCAGTTCACAGGGACTTTTCCTGCATGCACGAGCGTGCGCATGCACGAGCGTGCGCACGCACGCACGAGCACACTGCTGTGAAATAGCAGATTCTGCTCATCATCGGATAAGCAGAAGGTCGTTACTAAGTCGAGGAAGTCCTTCAGGTGTGGGGAAATTGACTCCTCTCCTCTCTACCCTTCCATGCCTCACCGGCTCCCTCTCTTTCCCTCCCTCCTTCCTTCCTTCCTTCCTTCCTTCCTTCCCTCCCCCCCTCCCCTGGGGTGAGGGCGAATCTCTTCCATGAATCCCACCGAGTTTTCTCTTTCATTAATACATCACAAGATTTTCTGCTGCTGGCCAGCAGTCCAGTCATTTAGCTGGCCTTATCTCCTCTGCAGGCCTGGCTCCAGGAAGGGAGGGAGAGAGGGAGGTGGAAAAGGGGGCAGCGATGGAGGGGGAACAGGGGGGGGGGGCAGAGGAGGGATGAAGGGGAAGGAGGGATGGCCAGCGCAAGGGAGAGGAGGGAGGGAGGTAAGGGAAGACGGAGGTGGGAGGGACCTTAAGAAGATTAAAGGCTGTTGAACATTTGTCAGGGAGAGGGGTGGTGAGGGGTGGGGTGGGTGGGGTGGGGTGGGGTGGGGTGGGAGGGGGCCGGCTGCTGACCGACAGGGTGCACCCAAAAAGAGTCAACAGAGATCTGTCATCATGGTCCAGATAAGAATAGTCTATCATGGTACCCCTCATACCTCCCCCAGTCGCTGCCTCAGCCTGTAGCTGTCCCTACACACACACAACACATGGACACAGACTCACACACCTCTCCTATGAGAGGGCGGGCTCTACCACGCTGCAGGATAAACAAACGCTCCTTGGATTTCTTCCGAATCTGACCCCACATCTCTCCACAAGTGCTAAATCACTGACCATCATACAGTCACAGCACAAACACACGCGTACATACACACTAAGTCACACCCAGCCTATTGAAGTGCCGCATGTTCTTGTTCTTAGGAGGCCGAGACAAACGAGGAGGTCCCATTCTGACGTTTCCTGCCCGCAGCAACCACGACAGGATAAAACAGGAAGAGCTGCGGAGGCTCGTCACCTACCTGTCCACCATCCCCAGGTACGTGCAGTAGATTACTTACTTTACTTGAACGTAGCGAATGTCTCAAATTGTGTGGACGTTTTTTTGTGTGTTTTTTTTTAACCGCTGGTGGGGCAGTTCTGGGTTAGAGCTCGTTTGAGAAAGTGCTGCGTTCAAATCAGCCTTCTGGACTTCCCTCCTTCTCTTCCTATTGTCCTACTTCTCTGTGACCATTTCTAGTCCATCCTGGGGGGCTATTATACAGGCTCCCTATAGGAACAGCAAGAATGATTTATGCTCGAGAAATAGCTGCCTTGTCTCCCCTCTGTACAGTACCTGCTCAAAAGGAGCTGTAACACAAACGCACTCTACACTCGACCTTGCTGATCATATGTGTCTTTGATGTAGAGAGACGTGGTTTCCTATGGTAAGGCAATACGCTGTAGGGGGTTCTTTAAGATGAAACACACATAGTCAAGGTCAGATAATATGTTACGTCTTTGTTTGTGGATGTTTGAGCTGAGCTCAGTTCACACACACACATACACACACATTTGTTTGGTGCCTTGAACCATCCTGTACATGAGGAAAATTCTGTCTCTATTGAGATCCATGTGTAACCTTGTGTAACATGAAGACATAGTACCTCATACCTAGTGGTGGGGAAATGACCAGCATGTGTGTTTGTATGTAAGAGAAAGTGACACAGTGAGAGAGACAGAGCATTCATATGTACACCAAGTCTTTTCCTATGTTGGCCCCTGCATGGGGTGCTGTCAGGCAAAGTGACAGGGCTGTGGAGAGGGTTTGCAGCCATTGATCAGGCTTGGCTGTGGGCCTGTGAAGTCAGCTTCAAAGCCTCCCTGTGCAGCCCTGAACAAAGGCCTGCCTAATGAGAGGCTAAAACAGCAGCTTGTCTAAACAGCCAGGGAAGCAGGCTGCCAGATAGGCAGGCTGTCGGAGGAGCCTAACGTCCCTGACCAACACATGTTGAGCGTGTTAAGGAGAGAGGCAGGAGAGAGCTGGGGCAGGAGGGAGCTGGGGCAGGAGGGAGCTGGGGCAGGAGGGAGCTGGGGCAGAAGGGAGCTGGGGCAGGAGGGAGCTGGGGCAGGAGGGAGCTGGGGCAGAAGGGAGCTGGGGCAGGAGGGAGCTGGGGCAGGAGGGAGCTGGGGCAGGAGGGAGCTGGGGCAGAAGGGAGCTGGGGCAGAAGGGAGCTGGGGCAGGAGGGAGCTGGAGGAGAAGAGTTAGGGCTGGCAGGTAGGCGGGGAATGGCACACGTCTGGACTGGCGCTGCACACAAGGAAGCCTCTTTGCTCCTGACTCAGAGCAGCAGAGGGAGGCTTGAGTTTCCCGACTGCTTTCTTGTTGCTTAAGACACACACACACACAGACATACATACAATGTCTCTTTCACTCTTTCTTTCCCTATGTTATCATGAACTGGTGCTGATGTTCTAGAAACTTAAGATAATATTTCCCCGTGCAGTTTGATCATTGTATTGATGTATCTGTCCCATCCCTCCAACCCCCTTCTGTCTCAATCAGGCGTTCATGTGTGACCCCACGCCCCCGTGATTCCCAGAAAGCATCTAATTCTTGCTGTTTTTAGCTTATGCATAATCCATTCGCTAAGGTATTTTAAGGAACAATCTTTGTTTATAGTTCTGTTGAAATGAGCCACGATTACAAGCTCAGTGGAACAACAAACTAAGAGCATGATGTCATTTGGGCTTTGCTAGTAAAACACACACGAAACGTTTTCATTTCTTCAAGTGAAGTAGATAGATTATTTTCTGTGGTAACAACTGCATCGGAGGGGTTAAATGGCCGTTGTGATTTTGGAAACCAGATTGTGTATTCATCCGGCACCTCAACAGCTTGACACAAAGGGATGAAGCCATCCAAGCACCAGCTAACATTTCCTCCTTTCACTTCTACGATGGTGTCAGAGCTCGACTTCCTGTTGTTCTTGGGCCAATGACCCAACGAGGCTAGAGAATGACAGGAAATGAAGGGTACAACAATTGTTATGAAGGTCTCCGGCTGCTGGTGTACTGCAGTTTCACGTCCCTGGAGTCGCTGGAGTCCCCGCAGTCTTAGAAAGACGCAGAGGGCCGGAATAATTCCAAAAAGGGGAGGGGAGGGGAGGGAGGTAGAGAAGGAGGGGTGGAGTCTTCAGGAGGGCGTGCGGCGAGGTGAAGCAATTACAGGTTATTTTTATCTTCCAATCCCGGTGAAGTGCCTTCCAAGCGTGGAGGCTAAGAATAGAGCATTAATAGTATTCCACTCCAGCCTCGTAACCTGCTTGAGAATGGCGCCTCTATGCCAGGGAAGATGAATCCCTACACAAATCAAGCCATTAGATTTAAAGAGGTGTTGACACGCTCTTGAGGAGGGGGCTGTGTGTGCGATATCATTTGTATGATAATTCCCTAATGACCGCCTTTACAAGCTGTTAGGCGGTAGCATACTCTTGGAGCGACGCGCTGTAGGTAATGATGTTAACGATACATTTACAGCAAGATTTGTTCCAACAGCTTAAGGGAAAACAGTGACAATGCGCGTCTCAAAAAAATGAACTGAACGCAAGCACACGCTGACGTTGAGAAAGGAGGTGTTAAAGAGGCCGGCTGGAACTGTAGGAGTGGGATAGATTAGAAACACGTCCAATTGAATCTCCCCCCTCATTGAGTGGTGCCAGTCGAGCTGCTTCAGAGTACGTAACAGCTTCAGCTCCCTGTCTCTCAGTGAGTCTTCAGGGACCTTTTCCAATATAACTGGCAGAGGGAGGCTGGGAGAGAGGGAGGCTGGGAGAGAGGGAGGCTGGGAGAGAGGGAGGCTGGGAAAGAGGGAGGGATCTCAAGTAGGCAGTGTTGGATGGCAGTGGCGTCCCTCCCAGTGGCTGCTCTACCTGCTTAACATCTCCTCTGCACCCGTCCTCTCCGCAGCGAGGATGTGTGTAAACGAGGCTTCACGGTCATCATTGACATGCGAGGGTCCAAGTGGGACCTGATCAAGCCGCTACTGAAGACCCTCCAGGAAACCTTCCCGGCTGAGATCTGCGTCGCCCTCATCATCAAACCTGACAACTTCTGGCAAAAGCAGAAGACAAACTTTGGCAGTGCCAAATTCACATTTGAGGTAAGTGGTACACTTTCTGCCATCCATGTGTAGAATGAGGACATCTTTCCTGAAAGATTTGGATGGGAGCCACACTGCTCTGACTCTGTGCTGGGTGCTCTGCGTTGTCTGACAGACTAGTATGGTGTCAGTGGAGGGGCTCAGCAAGCTAGTGGACCCATCTCAGCTGACTGACGACTTTGAAGGTTCGCTGGATTACAACCACGACGAGTGGATGGACCTCCGGGTGTCTCTGGAGGAGTTCATGGCCAGCGCCGTGCATCTCCTCTCTCGCCTCGAGGACCTGCAGGTAGGACTGACCGGTCTGTTAAACGACCTGACTCAGAATTGGTCTCTTCCGGTTCAATGTTGCTAAGCCAAAAAAATACACAATACCGTTTATCTTCTTTAAACCTCGTCGCTTGGCCACTGTGACTGTTCAGTATAATGTGATTACGATTCAAGAAAAGCGTTTGACACCAGCTCCTTGCCTCCCTTTTACTGATTACCCAGGAGCTTCTAGCTAAGAAGGAGTTCCCTGTGGACGTGGAGGGGTCTCGGCGTCTGATCGACGAGCACACCCAGCTGAAGAAGAAGGTGATGAAGGCTCCGGTGGAGGAACTGGACCGCGAGGGCCAGAGGCTGCTGCAGTGCATCCGCTCCAGCGACGGCTTCTCCGGACGGAACTGCATCTCGGGCAGCGCAGACTTCCAGAGCGTGGTGCCCAAGGTGGCCAGTCTGCTGGACAAGCTGCACTCCACCAGGCAGCACCTGCACCAGATGTGGCACGTCCGCAAGCTCAAGCTGGACCAGTGCTTCCAGCTGCGGCTCTTCGAGCAGGACGCAGAGAAGGTGGGTGGTGTCTGCTAGCGACTGCGGATGCTGTTGCTGTCCTGACTTCCCCTCTTGTAAACATGCTGGACCTCGAGCTGTAGCGCCCCGGAGGCATCGGGGTGTTAAGGGAGACAGAATGCTGAGAGGGTGTTTTCTGTTAGAGCAGAGGTGTGTGTCTGGTATGTATTTGTGCAGACAACACCCGGCAAGAAGTTGGTAACAGTAGATCTATAAACTGAATGAGAGGGCTTATTCATGTAAATATTCTCATGCCTCAACTGCAAATATTTATGCGAGACGCACATACAAATGTCTTTGGTATGGCAGCAAATAACAATCTAGAGGGGAGGGTTAGAGTCTCTCAGGTCAGCTCTGTTTATATAGATGGTCCAAACGCATACAGGCAGTGTAATCAGATTTTGTGTTTATTTGGAACACATGTCTCCCTGTGAATGGCTTTCAATCGCATAGACCAGTACTGTAAGTTCTGTTTTAATTGTAGAACACAAGGATATTTTTTTGCGGGGGTTGGGGGGGG